>VMDO01004711.1:0-17114 GCA_007922755.1 Pedetes capensis
TTTTAGTTTTTCTCCATTTAATATAATGTTGGCTGTAGGTTTGTCGTAAATGGCTTTTATGAAATTAAGGTATTTGCCTGTTATACCTATTTTTTCCAGTGTTTTTATCATGAAAAGGTGTTGCACTTTATCGAAGGCCTTTTCAGCATCAATTAAGATGATCATGTGGTTTTTGTTTGTTAGTTTCTTGATATGTTGGGTTACATTAATTGATTTCCATATGTTAAACCAGCCTTGCATCTGTGGTATAAATCCTACTTGGTCATGGTGAATAATCTTTTTCGTATGCTGTTGTATTCTGTTGCAGCAACTTTTTAAATGAGCATTATGAACAGAAAAAAAGGTACATTGGAGATCTCCATAACAGTAAAATTTACCAAGTTATCATGTTACACCCCAGCAAAAACCCACCTTGCCAGAACAGGCTGCATGCTCAGTTGCAAGATCGCCGAGCTATGCCATCTTATGCTCCAGCTCCACTGAGAAATTGTCCTGATGAGCAAATACAGCAACACAGAGACCCATAAGGAAGACCTTCAGTTGGGAATCCCCCTTTCCTTTATGCAGTTTCTGGCACGCCAGTGAGAGATTCTGGATTTGGAGTTTCTTACTGGGAAATACTTTTATTTGGACACTGACAGCCCACCCTAGTCCCCCAGGGATAGAGTCTTCACAGAGGGAGACCTTGGATGAAATTGTCATGTAGGTGATGGAGATGATAAATGCCGATGCCAAGACCTGGGGGCCTCATCAACTTCAAGATCCAGTATGGCATGAACCCCAGGCAGAGGTGGAATATATCTGAACTTGCTGCTCCTTTACAGAAAGCAACAGGGAAGAAGATGACAGTCACTGTGAAGAGGCATGTGTACCTGCAGTAGACCTTCAGCGAAATCCAGTTCATGTAGCATGAAGAGCTGGACACGCAGGGGCTGGCCAGCAGAATCAACCAGGACTCTGGGTCCCTTTCCCTGCTCTCCTTTACTTCCAGCTCCCTGGTCCAAGAAGAGGAGCAAAGAGCCTAAGGTAAAAAGCTAAACATTCTGGTTCCTTTGCCTGGACATTTTGAAGTGTTTGTGAGATTTATGGGAAACTTTGAGAATACCTGTCTCATTCCAAATCAGAATGGCAAGCTCAAAGCTCTACTTTTCAATTCTGACTCCAATCTCAATAAAGCCAAACAAGTGGAACTGATGACAGGTTAATCCTGTTGCAGTGGTGTCAGGTAAACACAGTTCTGGGCTAATAAATCTATTTCCCAATTAGCTTTAGCCAGTACAATCCAGAGATTGTTTATGGTGGGAAAGTTCCCAGTGACAACCATTTTGCCTTTACTAAAAAAATGGGCTTCTGAGAAAACTATGAGTTTGTCATTCCTTGTATTCATAAGGGAGATTTTATGTGAATGGGAGGCTTTGATGTCTCCACCCAAGACTGAGAAGTGGAAGATGTGGACCTCTTCAACAAAGTTTTCCAGGCAGGTTTGAAGATGTCCAGGAGCCAGAAAGTAGGAGTAGTCCACATTCACCACCCCATCTTCTGTGGCCACAGCTTGCATCCCAAACAGTACAAAATGTGCTTGGGGTCCAAAGCAGTTCACGTGGCAGTTGACTGGAAAGTGGCTAGAAGAAAACCATCCAAGTTATGGTAAAAGCTGCAATGATAATGGCTCCACAAGGACAGCCTAATGTCCAACTCTGTGGGAAATAACTTCTTTTTTTAAATGATCTAATTACTTTTTAAATTTTTTTGTATGATCATTTTTCAAAGTCCATTCAAGGATATATTTTCCAAGTGGTTTTTTTTTTTTTTTACATGGGACTCCTTTAAGATTTAGCTCTTTAAACAAAAATGTGATCAGTGATCAGTGTTTGCCTTTGAACACCTGTTCCTGAATGTTATGTAGCAGGCCTGCTTACTTCTGACATGAAATGTGACTGATGAATAAAACTTTTACTTATTTTTTTTAACACTTTCTTTTCAGATCCTTTCTCTGTAAAACATGAACATTCTTACAAAGTATTGTTGTAACAAACACTACTGTAACTCTGGTAAATGTTCTTTTGACTATTAACCTTGCACCTTAACTTTTTGTCTTATTTTACAACAGTTTTTTTTAAAGGCATCTCACGTTCCAGTTGTAAAATAAAGACATGTGATAATAGCTGTTTCTTCATTGTCTCCAAGACAGCTTTTCAAAGTTGATTATTTTCCCCAAACTCTGCTCTACCCATCATGGTCCAGTAGGATTTTCCAAGCAAGAGAAGTAAAGAAAGCACAGTGAGAGTGTTCCTGTTGTAATCCCATGACCTAAACAAACGTGGCATTAAATCCCAAGAAGGAATTGGCATTTTTCTCTTTTCCTAACCCTTGTCTTTGTTGTTGTTGTTGTTGTTGTTAGGTGCTGTCGAGTCGTGTCTGACTCATAGTGACCCTCATAGGGTTTTCAATGGCAGATTGTTTCGGGATTGCCTTGGGAGTGGGTTGCCACATCCTTCTCCCATTTTTGTGGTGCTGGGAATCGAACTCGGGACCTCAGAGACTGCAGAGCAGTGCTCTACCAACTGAGCTAAATCCCAGCCCAACCCTTGCCTTTGTTGTTGTTGTTGTTGTTGTTAGGTGCCGTCGAGTCGGTATCCGACTCATAGAGACCCTCTGTACAACAGGGGAAACACTACTGTCAGTGCTTCTCTGCTGTTCATAGGGTTTTCAATGGCAGATTGATTTTTGGGAGGGGGTTGCCAGGTCCTTCTCCCAAGCCTACAGCTTCTGGTGTTCCCAGGCAGTCTCCCATCCAGGTACTAACCAGGCCTGACCCTGCTTAGCTTCCGAGATCTGACGGGATTGGATGCCATAGGGCTACAGCTGCAGGCAACCCTTGCCTTTAGAGGGTACAATATTAACATTCAGAATGACAAAGAATTTTTGTAATAATTTTAAAGTATGTTGTTGTTGTTAGGTGCCATTGAATCGGTGTCTGACTCATAGGGACCCTATGTACAAGTGAAACAGTATTGTCAGTTCTTCTCTGCTACTCGTAAGGTTTTCAATGGCTGATTGTTTTTTGGGAGTGGACTGCCGGATCCTTCTCCCAAACATACAGTGTCTAGTGTTCCCAGGTGGTCTTCCATCCAAGTACTGACCAGGTGCGACCCTGCTAAGCTTCTGAGATCTGATGGGATTGGATGCCACAGTGGTACAGCTGCAGGCTTAATGTATGTAAGCTATACAAAACATCATAATGAAAATATTAGGGGCAAATATATTGGTTTTGTTCACTTCATCCTATGTTATGTTGGTGGAGATGGTTAATTCATTATTTAATTACCATTTTGTTTTAGACTTTATGTCTTTTAATTTCTTGTTTGGAACCCAAAGAACACCAGCATTCCCTTTCTCTTTATTTCCTGGCCTGCCATGATGTGATATGAACTGTTCCACCAGGCCTTTCCTCCCATGATGGACTAAACTCTCTGAAACCATTTTATTTCGGAAGTGCAGCCTTCCCAAAGGTCAAGGGAATTGATATAACAGGAATTGAGTGAGCAGTCATTCCAAAAGAGAAAACGTGAGCCCCATGACTGCCCCTTATGCATTTCAAGACTCTTACCTCAAACCAACATCCTCTGTGGAATGTCATTCATTTTTACTGGCAAAGTCTAGGAGGACTGCAGAAAAAGGACATTGCTAACCATCATACATCGTGTTTAATGACTAAGTGCTTTGAACTTCAGATAGGTGAGGTGTAGCTGTCCTGAAGGAAGAAATCAAACTCAAAAAAAAAAAAAAAAATCAAAGCTCCTGTGGACTTGATCAGCTCTTGCAAGCAGAAACTACTGTCTCTCTTAAAAAACTAATAGTCTCTTGGATTTGTTTTGTTACTAGGTGACCAAGAACTCCTAGCTGATTATCATTTTCAGCAAACTGAACAGTCAGAAAAATTAGAAGAAACCAGAGAGGAAAATAATGAAAAATCTAGGATGAAGTCTGGTCATCCATTTGGAGTTACGTGAAAAGCAAAAAACAATGTTGGACAATGCTGGCCAGGTATTGTGGCACACACCTACAATCCCAGCAACTTGGGAGGTTGAGGCAGGAGGATCACAAGTTTGAGGCCAGAGGCAGCCTGACTCAAAAATTAAAAGAGAGGCTAGGGGTGCAGGTCAGTGATAGAACACTTGCCTAGCATGTGCAAGGGCCTGGGTTTAGTGTCGGGAGAAAAGAAAAAGTACTGAGAGAATCTTTGCTCTAATGACAGAGAGGAATGCATATTCCTACTGTATATTCTGGATAAAAGTTCTTTAATCAGGTACATATTTCACAAATATTTTCTCAGTCTGTGGCTTGTCTTTTTTTCATATTAATATCTTTTGCAAAGCAATTCTTAATTTTAACAAAATCCAGCTTATTAATTTTTTCTTCCATGATTCATGCTTTGGCGTTGTGTCCAATAACCTTTTTTTTTCTTGATGGGACTGGGGATCAAACCCAGGGCCTCCCACATACTAGGCAAACTCACTACTACTGAGGCTCATCATTGTATTTAAAAGCACATCACCAAATTCAAAGCCATCTAGATTTTCTTCTATGTTATCTTCTAGATATTTTATAGCTTATGTTTTCATTTAGTTCTATATTCATCTTGAGTTAATTTTTATAAAAAGTGTAAGGTCTATCTAAATTCCATGTGCATTTTTCCAATTGTTTTGGCACCATTTGTTGAAAAGACTATCCTGTCTCTGTTGAATTGGCTTTGCTCCCTTAATGACTATATTTGTGTGAGTCTATTTCTGGGCTTTCTGTTCTGTTTCATTGATCTACAGAGGATGCCAAAACTTGTACATATATTTTAAGAAAGAAAAAACTACATTAAAATTATAATACTGAATATATACTAATAACAAAAGATGAATAGAAGTTCTGTTTGATTTCTGCAATTATGAAAGGTGCTCAGTGTGGTTACCATAGCAGAAGAAGCAGGACTTGTTCCTGTGTGAGGCCTCTTGGATCTTCCTTCGTGCACATCACACACGCTACCATGGGTCTGAAACTTATCACAAATGTGTGCAGTTGTTAGGCATGTTGAAGGTTCTGTTGCATACTCATGACTCCATTATACTTTCCATAACATTCTTGGATTTCAAGCACCACCTCAAAATGGTCTTATGCTTCTCAAATAACAACTGTACTTTCACCATTTTCTTTGACTAATTTTCCTGTGGCATAGTGCCACTAACATTCATTTGATTAATGCCATCTTTTGAGTGAACGACCTACTATACGTTGCTACCATGATTCAATTTTGAAAATTAATACATAGATAACATCTCTTAAAAATGTATATACCTTTTTTTTTTGGCACCTTTGTCTTTGTCTATTCTTTCATCCATATCACACTTTTTATTTAAGGATACTTCCTGGAAGTGTGTTTTTGCCACTTTTGATTACTGTATATCCAGATCAACTAGGCCCTAAGTTCACATGGTTACATCTACCTTCAGAAGAAGTTGGGTGAGGAAACTTTAATCTGGCAGTGTCATGACCAGCTAAAAATGCTTAGAATTAGTAGTCTCTGCCACAACAGTATCCTAAGGCATTTTCAGATTCTAAAAGGTGTCGGTCATGGAATAGCTTAAGAAACTGCTTGACAAAATTATTGTGAGAGTGGGGATCACAGCATGCCAGCACACACCCAGAAAAATACAACCTCATCAGAGTCCCATTCAGTTCACTCACTTTTCCTGAATGCTTGCTGGGGTTCAGATATCAGGCCGATCATAAGTTTGTTCCTACCTACTTTCCAGGAGTTCCTAGATGGGTTGTAAATCAGCCAGTCTCCAGCCCATTGCTGGGCATGAATGTAGAATTATGTGTGCCTCAGTGTCTCCATCTTTAAAAAGAGTGGACATCCTGTATTTTCTGTTTTTCCTGGCTGTAATAGCAGTGATGCAGAGGTGTGTAAGTGTGAAGGAAGCCAGTCTGTGTAAAGTGTTGGGGGAGAAAAGAGTCGCTGGTGCTGGGCCCAAATGTATGACGTTTCTTCCCTGGCATCTTACCTAGCCATCAGGTTGTTTGTGGAGCAAGCCATGGTGAATGATAATGAAAACAGATATATTATATGTAAATCAAGTGTATTCTACCCAGAAACCACTACCATTACATGGGAGAAGTGGACCCAGAAGATTCCTCAGTACCGAGAGATTACTAAGGTCATTGGTCCCATTGTGAAGAATAAGGATGGTACATTTAACATCACCAGATACTTGAAACTGAAGACCTCTCTGGAATACAATGGGACCATTTATGAGTGTGTGGTATGGCACAAATCCTCATGTGCCCCATGGAGCTCAACTTCACACTGACTGAGATAGGTGAGTGTCTTCCTGGGCATCTCCCATACTCTTCACCTTGAGGATGTATAACTTGAAATCTTCCAGGTGGTCTAGGGTCTTTTCTAGGGGTTGAGGGGGATGTAGAGGAAGTGTGGGCTGGAGGGACCAAGCTGGAGTCCGGCTCAGCTTAGACCCCAGAATCAGCACTCTAGGTTTGGGCCCTACGCCAGGGCAGATGGCTTAGAGGTGAAGGAGGTGATAGTGGTCATCAGGTGGAAGCAGGGCTGTGTGTTTGATCATGGCAGCTTCAAGGTTCTGGATGGTCCATGTGGCTTGCAGTGGGAAGCTTGTCAGCTGCTATGGAATTAGGGACAGTATCCTGCCTGTGTCCCCTGAGGCTAAGAGCTGTCATTGAACAGGGATTAGCCTGCCAGTACCCCTTCCAGTCAGGCTTCAGGTGCACCATAAACTATTGGCTGGTAAAGGCCAGATCTGTAGTTCTGTCATATGGGCTGTGTCCCAAGATGGGGAGACCATAATAGGGTGGGCCTACAGATGTCCAGGGCTTTCTGCAAGCATACCAGATCCTTAGGATAACACAACTTACTGCAGAACCGCTCTTGCTGGTTGGGTGGGGCTTTTTGAGCTAATATTGTGGCTGCCCTGGTCATGGCTCTGGTGTTCAGTGGGGTTGACTGTGTTTGTCAAATGCATCTTTCTAGGCTGGGAGAAGTAAGGAAGGCAGGGGCCAACTGGAGCCCCTAGGGGATGTGATCTGGATGTGCCAGATGGAGTCTTAGACGCTCCTACAAGGGGAAAAATTGTTTTTGTACGTAGGGGCTCAGGGCATATGTGGATGATGTATGTGAGGTATGTGAGGGGCATAGAGTGTGAATTGAAATATGCTTTTGAAGATGTGTATGGTGTGTGGTATTCAATATTGCACTGTATTGTTTTCCTCCCTCCCTTCTTCTCCTCCTCCTCCTTCTTCCTTTTCCTCCTCTTCTTCCTTCTCCTCCTCCCACTCCCTTTCCCCTTCCTCCTTCTCTTCCTTTTTCTCTTCCTTTTTCTTTTTTGGCAAGGTTTCTGTGTAGCCCAGGCTGGCCTGGAACTCATGATCCTCCTGCTTTCACCTCCTAAATCCTGGAATTACAGGTGCTACTCCTCATTGGAATGTATTTCTGACATGTGCTAAATTCTCCTATGTGTGAAGATGTATGTGATAGGAATGGCGATGCTAAGAGATGTGGCAGAGGGTTGGTGGTTAGATCTCTGACCAGGAAAAATGACATACACCACACAGATTCCAGGAGCATTTGTGTGGTTTTTCTTGCCCTTACCAGGTTTCCTCTTAAGACTCTTCTCTTTCTCTCTGCAGAATCTCTGAAGGCACCACATCTTTTGTGGGTCCTCTTTTCCCCTTTTATTCTACCAATTGCTTATTTTTCCTGGAAAAGGTAAGAGATTTCAAAACAAAATGTAGTCAGCTGAGAGAACAGAATTCTCTCTTCTACTTTCTCATATTTTGTTAGTACCTCAATGGGATAACTTACTACTAGATTTTGCTAGTTTGACCAAGAATTTCTAACCCTCAGTAGATATTTCTAAACAAAATCCCCAACTGTGGCCAAAACAGCAAATAAAACAGTACAGGCTTTAGAGGCTCGGGAGACCAGTGTAAATGTATTTGGTTCAAATGGTTCTAGATAATAAAATTGCTCTCAATTATTTATGGGCCTGCCAAAGCAAAATCTGTGTAAGAACTATTACTTCTCATTGTAAATGCACCAAGAGAAGTATAATAATCAGTCAAGAAAAGAAGCTGTTTATCTAATATGCACTAAGAGAAGTACAATAAACAGTCAGGAAAAAAAGCTGCTTATCTAACATTGGCCAACTGATTCCTGAGACCCATTTTCCTATTTTGAGTTAAGCCAACAGAAAAACTGGATATAAAGTAGTATTCAAGTGTTTCTTGTGATCTTGGGATCATTGTCATATTTCTTGCCTCTCTCTGGCTCTGTTATCTAGGTGCTATTATGACAGACAGACAAGTGACACTCAGTGAAAAAGGAGCCAAAGCCTTTATGACCAGCCTGGGTCCGATGGTTGTTTGCATAGACAGCTTCAATCCTTCCCCCTCTCCTATGTCCATGTTTGTTGCCATGTAGCTTTGCAGTGCCCTACATTCATGGGCAGTCCTTTGACTTTGGGATCAGGCACATGACTCACTTTAGCCAACACAATGACACACAAGTGAATGCATGCCAGTTCCAAGTCTAGGCTTCGAAGGGCCTTGTGTATTTTCCTTTGTTTTCTTTGGTGCTTCTAATATTAGCACAGAAGGACATGTCCAGGCTGGCGTGCTGGAGGATGAGACACAGGAGGCAGAGCCTCATCATCCTACTTGAGATAACAGCCACCAGCAAATCCAGCTAACTCTCAAATGCATGAGAAATATTTATTTATTTTTCCTTCCATTTGTATCTGTGTGTGTGTGGAGGGCATTGAGGCAGGGTCTCACTGTATAGTCCACATTGTCCTAGAACTCACTGTGTAGACCAGGCTGCCCTTGAACTTTCATCCATCTTACTGCCTCAGCCTCCCAAGTACTAGGATTACAGGTATGTGCCACCACACCTGGCTTTCCATTCATTTTTCTATGGGTATACATTATACAAAATAATGGGTTTCATTATGACATTTCATACATGTATACAATGCATTTTGGTCATATTCACCTCCCATGACTCTCTCCTGTCCCTCTCCTCTCTTCTTTCTGGTCCCCTTCCTTTTCCCAAATAGTCTCCCTTGTTTCATTCTGGGTGCCCTGATCTATTCCATTGATCTACATGTCTGTTTTTGTTCCAGTACCATGCTATTCTTATTACTAAGGTTCTGTAGTACAATTTGAAATTAAGTATTGTGATACCCCCAGCATTCCTGATTTTGCTCAGGATTGCTTTGGTTATTTGGGGTCTTTTGTGCTGCCATATGAATTTTAGGATTGTTTTTTCCTAAGAGATGTTGATTTTTTTCAATAAGAATATAATCCATGATTGCATATGATTCTTATGACATATTAATTAAAATTCCTACTTTTTTTCTTTTCTTCTTTAGTTCATACTACTCTGTGATATATGTAAGGGGATGAATATGTAAGGAAAACTGATTTAATAGTTGCATAATGGATATAGCAAATGACTTATTACTCTGTACCCCACTAACATAAATAAAATTGAAAAAAATTTCAAAAACAAAAAAGAAAGAAAGAAAAGAAATTTTTATTTTTTACAAAGCCATTGTTTTAGGCTGGCTTGTTATACACAGAATTAACAGACAAAGCTCCTCAGAAAGCTAAGCTTCTACCAGGAGTATGGTAGGCATGGAGGTGTGCTGCTATGCTCCCTTTGTGAGCACTGTAGACAGCTGATGTGATTGCAGGGAGCTTCTGCAGTATGTTACCCAATTGATGTTGCCCTTTGACAGTACCAGCCAATGACTGAGCATGGCAGGAGTTCCCTGCTGGGGTGGCAAGGCTTTCTCTACATTGTACTGTAGCATGAGGCTCTTCCTGCTCAATCTTTCCTCATTCCTCTTGGCTCTCTTCACAGTCAGCCTGCATTGTGGTCTGTAGGCTTTCCCCTCCTATTCCCTCTCCCCTTTATCTTTCACAGGAATCACTCCTAAAACTGGTACTTCTGAGTCTATTTTGAAAGCTGCATTCCAGAAGACCCAAAGTGACCTGGAAGGTGCTGAAAATGATATAGAAGGTGCATCCATGGCTTATTAGAGATGGATAGTGGTAGTTTTTACACTCAGACAGATGGCAGAGACTACACGGCTTCTCAGAGAATGCATAAGTAACTGGATGGCTTTTCCTGATGACCCAGACTGCCTGTTCAAGAAAAGTGTGCAAGCTGCCCTCTTCGAGGCAGAACTACAAAATGATTTTCATTCTACTTCCAAGATGGATGGAAACACAGGACACAGTAGGACTTGAACAAAAAAGAATCAAGAGTGTTTGGCACACTGCTCAGCACACTGTGTTGCACTGGTTACCCTGAAATTTGTTCCCCTAATAATAATAACATTATGAGAAAAAAATAGAATTGAACAAATGAAATAAAGAATAAACAGAGGCAAAGCTACCCAAAGTCTGGGTTGCTTTAGCTGGAGTGCTGATCGTCTGGGGAGGAGAAGATTGACATATACATGTTTGTGTAGTAAGGGGTGAGATCGTTTGATATCGGGTAGGTATGTGACTAACACCAAAGAGTTAGCTTGATTCTGTGAGTTAAAGAAAGCTACTGAATGGTGCTGACCTGTGCTATATACCTGTATACTATTGCTCCTTCCAGTGGAGATAATAAATTATGGAGTTGGATATGCACTTTGTATTACATGTTCTGGGCTGGGTTTTAGCTCAGTTGGTAGAGCACTTGCTCTGCACACTTTGAGGCCCTGGGTTTGATCCCCAGCACTGCAAAAGTGGAGGAAGGACCTGGTAGCTCATTCCCAAAACAATCAGCCATTGAAAACCCTATGAATAGCAGAGAAACACTGACATAGTGCCGGGCATGGCACAGTGTTGGAGAGTGTTCGTTCTGTTGTACAGAAGGGTGCTATGAGTTGGATCTGACTTGACTGCATCTAACTAACAAACAAAACCTCACATGTTCTGCTCATTACCATCAGGCTCAGGTTGGCCAGTCTAGGTAGCCTGCCCCTCCTGTTACTCTAGAATTGGGCCCACCAGGGTAGAATTAGAATGTTATTATTAGCTACTGTTGAGTAGGGTCCAATTCATACCCACCTTCATAGGGTTTTCAATGGCTGATTGTTTTGGGATTGCTTTGGAAGTGGATTGCCACATCCTTCTGTAAAATTAGTTAGGGTGTAGAAAGTACCTTTTCTCTTTCCATGAGGCTAGGCAATGTCCCAGGCAGGTGGGTGGATTCTAGTACAACAAAAGCCACTTCTGGTCCTTGTTCTGACTTTAATCCCACTGTTCTTCCGTTCCCCAGCTCTTTTTAAGATGGACTAGATTTGTGGTTCTTTAGACCTGCTGCAAGCTGGGGACAGCATGACTTTGATGCGCAGAATTCATATCTTTCCCAAAGTTATGTCTTGGTACGATATCAACTGTCTGATATCTGGGCCTGGGAGACCTCAGAGGCCTAGGGGATCTCAGAGACCTGTGGGGACCCAGGGATGCTTCACTCCTGTGACAGCAAGTGCTCCGGGAAAAGATGTCAGGGAGGTGCTCAAGGGAAGGGCAGAGTTGAGGCTGCCACCTGTGGGGAGAGAGTGGGTACTGTAGGCAAGTTGTCTCCAGCAGAAGGGCCACATATAGGCCTAACAGTGAGAACTGCTGAAGATGCCAATCCACAGGTATCAGGCATGGATTAGTTTCCAGTTTAGCTAGTGGTTCTGCAGCCATAGCACCCTAGCATTCCATCCCAACTGATCTCAGAAGCTAAGCAGGGTCAGCCTGTTTAGTCTGTGGATGGGAGACTGCCTGGGTATACCAGGTGCTGCAGGCTAGGGAGAACGATCTGGCAACCCACTCCTGAAACAATCCACCATTGAAAACCCTATGAATAACAGAGAAGCACTGACAATAGTGCCAGACATGGTACAGTGTCAGAGAGTGTTTCGTTTTGTTGTACATAGGGTCACTATGAATCGGACCTGACTCGATGGCACCTAACACCAACAACGTGGCTGCTGGGCTAGTTTTTCCAGACTTGCAAAGAGTTCTACAACAGGAAGAGGGAATCCTGGCTTCCCTCACCTGTGGAACTCACTACTGAGGTCCAGGATATGTCACCCCACTGAAGTGAGGTGACCAAGGGTGGCTGCTGTGCCCCCTCAGGCTGTATTGTCACTGATATTGGGAAGAAAAGTAGTCTGGAAGGCAAGGATGATAGAGGGGTCACCATACACATGGATCAGAAGAAGTGTTGGTGAGGTCCCTCGAACTCCGTGGGTGGTTTGGTTATAATCTCTGCTGTCACTTAACAGCCAAGCCTGCTGTCAGTTTCAAATCTGGGATCTCAGAGGAGGTGCTGGGTTTCCTGAATCACACTTTATCTCTTGATCTTGGGGAACAAGGAGGGTGTGGTCCAGCTACCTCTTCATGCCTGGAACTTTCCAGCTCATTCTTGAGCTAAGCCTTAAGGCTGGGGATCTCCCCTTAGGGGGGTGGAAATCCTATAACTCACAGCCCAATTTTCTGGGATCATGTAGGTCTCCTCTGTGGCCGGTAGGTGGCGCTGAGACCTCAGTTCTGCAGGCTCAAAGCTATTACCAGATGTTTAAAGTGAGGAGTCGATCATTGCCACCCAGGGACTTCTTAGCCACTCTGGCTACTCTTTGTGGCCTCAGGGACAGCTGACTTCTAAGAGTCAGCCTCCCAAAATTCTAGGCAGACTCTGAATAGCTTCACCCACTCCCCACCCCCAAACCAAAAATAGGTCATCTCTGCAAGGAAGGGACTCAATCCTGGAGACTCTGGGTGCAGAGCAAGGGCAGCTTAGAACTCAGACCACTAGAAGCTATTTCCTGGCCCCCTAAACCCTCCCTCTGGAGCAGCCTGGGACAGACCCTCACTGTTCTGGCCAAAACTCTGTCTGCAAACCTCACTGCAGCAGTAGCCCTGGTTCATGGTCCTGTATACCACCCATCCATCCATCTATCCATTCATCCATCATTCATTCATTCACTCAGCATCTACTCAGTGCCAGGCACAGTGCTGAGCCAGACACAGTCCCTGACCTCAAAGAACTATGGCCTTGGTGATGGGGAGACAGTCCTGTAAACACAAGCAAAAGAGATTGCCCATAGCAGAGAGGAGAGAAGGGACCATCTCTCCCCAGAGAAATCAGCAAAGGCTTCAAGGAACACCACTGGCCTGGACTTTCATGGATTTCAATAGAGAAGAGGCCTGGGCAAAGGGAATAACATAAGCAGAGGTTTGGAGCAGGGAAACTCAATGTTATGTGCAAGGAGGGGTTAGGGAGGCAGTCAGGAAAGTGGGTGGGTGGCGGTGCATACAGTCCTGGAACGAGAGCTGTCAAGCTAGAAACGCAGCCAAAGTCTGAAATGGCTAAGAAGTCTAGCAGTGACCCAGAGGATGATAGGGAACTACTGGAGGTATTTCATGTGGGAGGGAATGATCACAACCACTCCAAGGCATTGGTGGCTGCATGTAATGAGGTATATTTTATAAGGGTTCTGCCATGTAAGATTTTCCTGTCAAGGTGGAGACAAGCAGACTGGGTAATAGGCATTGTCACAACCCTTGTAGTCATGGTCTAAACTAGGAAGAGCACCATGTACAAAGTACAGGTACAGGTGGAGAAACCTATCACCAAGGGGAAGCGTAAAAGCATCTTCTGAGCTGGGGTGGTGGTACATGCCTGTAATCCTAGCACTGGGAAGCTGAGGCAGGGGGATTGTGAGTTTGAGGCTAGGCTGGGCTACATAGAGAGTTCCAGGCCAGTTTGGGCTATTGGGTAAGATGCTGCCTTCAAAAACTAAAGTGGGAAAAAAGAACAACAAATAAAGCACCTTCTCTCTTAGTGTTTTCTTGGTCAGTTTGTTATCGCATGGCTGATTTGGCAGCAATCACAACTGTTAATATTTATTGAGCACTTATTATAGACGAGGCACTTCAGCATTTTACATGTGCTTTCCCTTTCTCCTGCAACAATTCTATGAGGTAGGGACTATTGGCATATGAGGCAACTGAGACACAGAGGGCTTAAGTCATTTGACCAGAGTTGTACAGCTAAAGCCAGGACTTGAACCCAGGCAGTTGGTTGGTGAGCTCACTTTCCAATTATGACCCTAATGCCTATGATGTCCCTGCCCCTCTTCCTAGGTACCTTAGCCTTCCAGCAGATCCCTGGGAGGCAGGTATGGCCTAGGGGTATAAGACATGGTGAAAGCCCAGAGGCTGAGATGGCCAAACAGGCTACTTGTGAGGGGCCACCTGAGGTGGAGGGGATCAGTCCCCTTGGGCTGGAGGAAGAAGAGCCAGTCCCAGGTTTCTTTCTCAGCTTCCATGCTGGGGCCATGGAACCTTTGAACGTGGGGTGGCAGCTGCCATCCATGCCCTCCCTTTCCATAAGCATGCTCACTGCATCCCCAGCAAGAACAGCCCAGAGTTCAGGTCATGGAGCGGGGAGGCTTTATTGACAATGCGGAAGCAGAATTCTGGGCAAGGACAGGCAGCATTGCTCCAGGAGTCCAGGCTTAGTCAAGCTCATGGGCCTCTTCACTCACCCCCCAATCCTGAACTTTTCAGCACTTTTTCCAACAACCCAAAGATACCGTTCCCTACCCACAGCCACCTCTGGACAAAGTGAGTCATAGCTACAGGTGGGGAGCCAGGGCCAGACTTTGGCCTGAATCCCATAGCATGTGGCAGGCACAGGAGCAATAGCCCTGGCCTATGGAGCTCTCTCCGCAAAAGGCTGATGTTGGGTGTGTAGGGCCAGAGTGATGGCCCAAACAGGAATCAACAAAGGCTCCACATGTCACTGTCCCCCTGCTTCATCCTCCTCAGTGGACTGAGTCTGCCCCTTGGAGGGGGGCCCTGCCAGCCTCCATCTGTCCCTGCCCATGTAGACGCCTCAGCTCCCGTCCCACAGCTGAATGGTGCTCTCACCATCCGCCCTCTGTTGCTGGCCAGGCCCAGCCCACAGCAGATCACTTTTGCAGGGATCTAGGAGGGCTGGAACCTGGCAACAGGTATTTCTTGGGCCACAGAAGCAGAGCAGCAGGCCCTCCACCTGGGGATTGTTTTTCCCCAACCACCTGCCTGCTTGTGGCAGGCCAATCACTGGGGCCAGGACTGTCTGAAGACCCAGCTTTAGGGCCTCATACCTCCCATAGCCTCTCAGCCTTGGGCAGTGAGAGAGAGGTAAGCCAGTACTGAGGTGGGGCTGGGAGGAGCAGGGACAAAAATAACCCAGGACAGGCTCCTGCTGAGGCCAGAAATAGCGTACTGGTAAGTGCCTTGTAACACCCCGGGCACACAGCAGTGGAGAGGCTGAGCTGAGGAGGGTCCAACTTCATACCAGGCCCTCGCTTGGCCAAGAGGCCTATACCATGTCCACTCTACATACCATACCATATTGCCTGTATGCACACACATGTGCAGGGAGCCTGCGACACCATGACTCAGGACAGGGAATCCGGAGAGATGCTAAACTTGGGCTTGGCCTTGGCCACGGCCACACTGCGCTTGCGCAAAGGCCCACGGGCTGAGGCAAGTGTCAGTGCGTCCAGCAGACTGCGGTCCTCATCGAGTTGGCGGGCTGTACAGAATGGGGTGGGCACTTTAATGGTATTGCCAAACTTGGAGTAGTCCACAGAATAACGGCCATCCTCCTCAGCCACAATTGGGACAAAGCGCTGGCCCCATAGGATCTCGTCAGCAAGGTAGGAGGTGCGCGCCTGTGTGGTGATGCCTGTGGTTTCTACCACACCTTCCAGGATGACGATGATCTCGAGGTCTTGGTGGTGGTGCAGGTCGCTGGGTGCTAGGTCATAGAGCGGGCTGTTGGCATCGATGACGTGGTAGATGATGAGCGGGGCCACCAGGAAGATGTTGTTCCCACCCATACCATTCTCCATGGGGATGTCGACCTGGTGGAGGGGCACCACCTCGCCCTCGGGGCTGGTGGTCTTGCGTACCACCTGCATGTGGATGGTGGCACTGATGATCATGCTCTTGCGGAGGTCACCCACACGCAGCATAAAGCAGAGGCGGCCATTGCGCAGAGTGATAACTGCATGTTTGCTGAAGATGAGAGTCTCAGCCCGCCGGTGTGCCTGGGCTGTCTTCATGAAGATGCAGCCCAGCATAATGGCATTGATCATGAGTCCCACGATGTTCTGCACAATGAGGATCAGGATGGCCAGCGGGCACTCCTCAGTCACCATACGCCCACCAAAACCAATGGTTACCTGAACCTCAATGGAGAAAAGGAACGCAGATGAAAAGGAGTGGATGCTGGTGACGCAGGGCACAGTCGTGCCCTCATTGGGGGCCAGGTCACCGTGGGCGAAGGCGATGAGCCACCAGACCATGGCGAAGAGCAGCCAACTGCACAGGAAGGACATGGTGAAGATGAGCAGCGTGTGCGGCCACTTGAGGTCCACCAGCGTGGTGAACACATCCTGCAGGAAGCGGCCCTGCTCCCGGATGTTCTTGTGGGCCACATTACAGTTGCCTTTCTTGGACACAAAGCGGGCCCTCCGCTCACGCGCACGGTACCTGGGCTCTGCAGGGTCCTCTGCTAGGCGAGTCAGCACATACTCCTCAGGGATGATGCCCTTGCGGGACAGCATGGCTCCGGGGCCCCCAGGGAGGGGCTTCCCCCATGGGGGGCACTGCCTTGACCTGGCCTAGGGCCTCACTGTGGGGTCCCCACCCAGGGCATGCTATCACCTTGGATCTCCCCTCAGCCTGTGCTGGCTTCACTTCTGAGCTGCCTCCCCAGCTAGATGCTTCTTCAACTCCACCTGGATCCTGCTTCACTTTACACCAGCTTCACATTTCAGCCCTCCTGCCTATTGCCTGGTGAAACTCCCAACCCAGCCTGCTCCCCATCAGGCCCTAGATCTCCGCCCAGCTCTCCTCCAGGGGCTGACCTCCCCTTAGAGGGGATCCTCTAAGATCCCCTTCCTCCTCCCAGCCTTCCTTTGCAACCTACCCCCAAAACTTAACACCTCTGGAGCTTACCAACTAACGAGACCTCACACAAT
>VMDO01004711.1:17214-121463 GCA_007922755.1 Pedetes capensis
CCCCCCCCCCCCCCCCCCCCCCCCCCCCCCCCCCCCCCCCCCCCCCCCCCCCCCCCCCCCCCCCCCCCCCCCCCCCCCCCCCCCCCCCCCCCCCCCCCCCCCCCCCCCCCCCCCCCCCCCCCCCCCGCCGTTTCCCCTCCAGGTATGCTCCCTCTTTCCTCCCCCACCCCTCCCCTAGTGCCCCGCCGCTCTCCCGGATAGCTCTCCAGCTCTCGCCCTCTCTGTCTCCTTGGGATCCTGCGCCCTCCGAGTCACCGCCTCATCCCGCTCTACTCTGGATCCACGCGATCCCCAAGACCTGGTCAGGCTCGCCCCGAGACGCGGCCTCCCGGCTGCCCCATCGCACGCCCGCCCGCGCCGCGTCCCCCGCCCGCCACTCTGTCCCTGCCCCGCCCGGTCTACGCCGCCGCACCTGCTCCTGCTCCTCAAGCCGCAGCCGTCGCCTCCCCGCCCCCTCCCTCCACCCTGGTGCTCGCGGCCGGCGGGCTTCTGGTGGGGTTTTCAGTCTGTGGGTCGGCGGATACCGACCTGTGCAAGGTGGGGGTAGGAGATAGCGAGCGGGGGGCGCCTGAGGAGCAGGGCGGGGGCTTCGTGCCGCCAGGGGGAGCCCGGCCTATTCCTAGCGGGAGAAGGGGGCGGGCACTGGCGCAAGCCCCGCCCCTCGCCAGCTCCCCACCCCCACCCCCGCTTTCTTTCTCCAGATTCACAATTTGGCCTTGGGGATTTATTCAATCGGATGGACCAAAAGAGGTTCCTTTTGCCCACTCTATGAAACGGACGTGGAGAGGGAGCCATGAGGCGTCCTCCTAGTCTGGGACAGCAGCTGCTGTCGCCTGGCTGCCCTCTCTCATTTTCCCATTTGCAGTTGGGTCATATCGGCCTCTCAGGCAGTACTGGGTTCCCAGGGAAAGGCGATACTGAGCGATGGCACCACTAATCCGGGGGCTGGGGACATTAGGTTACCCCAAGGCTTCCCAACTGATCGCTTCTTCCCTTCGGGGAATACTCAATCTTTTCTTAGCCTTGGATCCTTTGAGACTCTGATTAAAGTTCAGAGTCCATCCCCATTTAAAAGAATAAAACAAAACAAAATGAAAGGCTTGGTAAGTGTGGGAGCAGTTTAACACCTACCACTGAGGATCTGGGTGCTGCAGCCCAGAAGCTTGGGCGTCTCCATTTTCTCAGTCCTGTAGGGCCCCAGCCCCATCCCTGAGTTTTAAAGCGGGTTTAAGTTACTGGCACTTGTTTTACATTCCTCACACCAGCAGCCTGATTTCTCCCATCTTAGGTATTGGGAGGTAGCTGGGTCTGAGGGGCTGTTTTAGGGCCAGCTTGGACACTGGGAGACTCAGGCTCCTGATCTGGACAGGGTGATGTTTCTGTCGCAGGCATCAGCCTGGGGTTACTCTGAGGGTTATTGGAATAGTAATGGTTCTACCCCTATCTGGGTCTCAGATCTTTAGGAAACCCCTGCCCCATATGTGGCCATTTGCTGTCATGGGGGCTTGAAGCAGCAGCTGGGATGATAGGGGAATTGAGGATGCATGCCACAAGTGGGGCACTTTCATACTAAGTGAGGACTTCCACATTGAGTTTTCCTCTTTCTCTCCCATTACCCACCTGCAGGGTGAGTGATCCCTGCTACAAAAGGTAAGTGTGACCTTGGGCTGTATTAACAGAAGTGCAGTGCCTAGGGCAGGGAGGAGAAATCAGGATAAGCAGAGTAGGAAGCTCAAGGAGACAGGGTTACATGAGGAACCTCTGAGGCAAGTATAGCTTCTTAGCCATCAGGAAAGGAACCTTGGCGTATTAGTGAACTTGTGTGTTGCTGTGGCAAAATATCTGACAGAAACAAACTTATGGGAGAAAAAGATTTATTTGGGCTCATGATTTAGAGGATTTCAGTCCATAGATGCAGTGCAGCATGGTGGCAGGGAAGGTGGCAGAGCCTATGGTGGAGGACTTCATATCATGGCATCAGGAAGCAGAGAGTGATTACTGGAACTGGGGGTCCAGAGAAAACCTTGAAAGGCCTTCTCCCAGTGACCCACTTCTGCAAAGCTAGATACCACCTCCTAAAGTTCCATATCCTCCTAGGACCATGCCACTAGCTGGGGACCAAACATTCAAACAACATGTCCTTTGGGGGACATTTTAGATTCAAACCATAATACTTAGAAAGCCCCAGGGGATTTGGTTGCCTTTGTAGAAAGCCCTGGGGTTGAAGGAGGATGGACTCGTATTTTCATCTGGTCCAAAAAGTAGGACCGGAACGGTGAGTGGAACAGGGGCAGACTTTGACATATGTAGGAGTCAGTTCTAATAATAGTAACCAGAGGTGGCCCACTTCTGTGGGAAACCCGAGTCAAAGTTGGTAGACTATCAGGGATGGCATGGAGGGGTTTGAGCCAGATTCGCCTTACATATCCTTATAAGATTTCCCTGCCCTGCCCTCGCTGCTTCCCTTCAATCCCCTGGGGTATGGTAGAGTCCTCTTCCCCCTCCCTGGCTCTGCTCCTGAGACCCCACTGTGGAGGGATTTGCTGGGCCCCCAGAGGCATGTTGGGGCTGGAAAGGCCCTGCAGGCCCTGCTTCCTGCTATGGCCCTGAGGCCTCAGCTAGTCCCTGCTCTGCCTTGACAGGAGGGGATGCGTCTCCTATCCAAAAGGCTCAGCTTCCTACTCTGCTCTGTGCTCTGCTGGCTCATACTCATCTCCCCTAAACACTGCACTTGCCAGTTCTCTTTCTTGTTGAAAAACCCTTTCCACTTCCCCTTTGCCCATAAGCCTATGCCACACTCCTTGTCTTGGCATTTAAGGCTCTGTGGTCTGATGCCCTCCCTCCCTTCCTCATCCCCCCCCCCCCCCCCCCCCCCCCCCCCCCCCCCCCCCCCCCCCCCCCCCCCCCCCCCCCCCCCCCCCCCCCCCCCGCCTCTCTGAAAGCCCAACACTCCTTATTCACTTTTACCGTCATTAGCTCCTGCTGCCTGTCTCCCTGCCCTTCTCTCTAGCCCTCTGCCTATCCAATTCCTATGCCTCCCACACCCAACTCAAATCGTGCCTTTTCGAGGCAGCCTGCCAGGACTCACAGGCCTCTCCCTTTCTAACTTTCTCTGCCTCCTGGCTTTTTAGAAGGGCCTGTGCTAGGCTCCTCCAGTAACAGATGGATTTACTTTATGTTGTACAGTTCTGACCCTCTTGCAGACAAGAGGGGTGCAGCTCCAAGGTCCCTAGGTCTGCATCCCAGGCCTACTAAGCTGGTACTGCAGGCACTATGCAAATGATAATAAAATGATATGTAAATGAGAATTTGTCATTTCTTGGTTGAGAGGAGGTGTACACTCCTGTTTCCTGATACAGATGGAGTCAGGACAAGCTGTTATTTTGCTCTCCTGGTGTCTGGGTCTCAGCATCTCTCAGCTACCACCTAGCTAATTTGTGGTACATGCACTGTGCAAGGACCATCCTTCTCCCACTCTGAATGTCTCTGCTATGGAGACAGAGATAGGGGCACAGGATCCAGGCCTAGCCAGTGCGCTCCAGTCCTCCCACTAGTGACTGGGTGAGTGTGGGGATGTGATCAAGTTGGTCCATCAAGATTCACTCCCAAGATTTTTGCTGGAACCTTTGGGAAAGCTCATCTCTTTTCCTCTTGGTTGTCCTGGGGCAGGATGCAAGCCGGACCTACTAGTGGCCATCTGTCATTAGGGAGGGAGAGGAAAATGGAACTCAGAAATGCAGACACATCCCTGGTGTCAAAAACCTGGAATCACCAATACTTGAAGTAGTATACTTCCTGGTCTTTCCAGTCACATGCCACAATGAAGTCAAGTTTTTGTTTAAGCCACTTTGAGCTGGATTCCTGTCATTTGCAATGCAAATAGTGCTGATCCAGGGTAGCAAACTCTACAGTTTCCATCTAAGAATGAAAGGCAGGGGATCAAGCTGGATGGAGATCTGTTCCATTATCTCATGTGGTTCCTACAGAAATGTTATGAAGCTTGCTGTGGACTGAACTGTCTTACCCACATCCAAAGGTTGAAGCCCTGGGCCCAGTGTAGCTGTATTTGGAGATAGGGCCTGTGAGCAGGTAACTAAAGGTCAATGACATAATTGGGATGGGACCGTAATCCAGTATGACTGGTGTCCTTATAAGAGGAGAGAAATGGAAAGACTGGGATGCATGAAGACAGAGGAAGGGCCATGTGAGGACACAATGAGGTGGTGGCTGCCTGCAAGAGGCCCCAGGAGAAACCAAAGCTGCCAACATTTTGATCTTAGACTTTGGCCTCCAGAACCATAGTGAATTTCTGTTGTTAAAAGGCACCCAGTCTGTGGCATTTTGTTAAGGCAGACTGAGCTGACTAACAGATCAGGAAACTTGCTTTTGCTCAGGCTCACACTGCGCCTTGAGGTCTGCCCAATGTCAAAGGCAGGCTGGCTCCCTGCACCCATAGTTCACCCTGCCTGCCACCACCAGGGCCTTCAGTAGAAAATCATCTCTTTATTTACAAGTGATTTACAGTTAGAAACCCCAGGCTAGGGTCAGGGAAGGGTGAGGGTGTGGGATGGCATGTGGGCCCTGGCAGGTCACTTGTCTGCACGGACAAAGGAGGCGAAGACACTGTCCTTCTGGCTGAGCAGTTTCTCTGGCTTGTCGAACTCCAGAATGGCACCCCGCTTCAGGACAATCACCAGGTCTGCACTCAGGATGGTATGCACACGATGCTGGCAGGGGGAGGGGCTGGTTAGTGGGGGGCAGGGCAGCTGAGGCCCCCTCCTGCACCTTGGAGGAGGTGTAGGACCTCCATTGCTATTGCTGTGGTGCCAGGCCTTTCTTGGGGTGGCTATGATCCAACTCTTCCATTCCCTAATATTATCCTTCTTCCCTCCATGAAGTTTCAGCTCCGCCCCCACCTCTAGGCTTCAAAGTTCAGATCCCCCACCGCTAAGCCCCATCCTCCATTTCCTATGGAAAAATAGTCCCTGCTGAGCTCACCAGACCTTGAGCCAGGGCAAACCTTGGAATCTGGAGAAAGAGAGGGGAGGTCTGAGGGAAGGACAGTGCAAACTCCCCCACCAAATCCTGCCCTGACTCCCTGCCAGCCCTGCAGACACCTTGCCCTGAATGTTCCGTGGGCCTTTCTTGATTACAGGGATCAGCTGAGCCTAGAGACTGCCTACTGACACAGCCCCAGGTGGCTAGCCCTCTCTCTGATGGACCCTCCCTCACTCCACCAATGGGCCCTTACCGCGATGGTGACCACAGTGCGGTCTGCAAAGGCCGTCATCACCACCTTCTGCAGGATGTTTTCCTGTCAGGTGGAGACAGCAGCCGTTGGCTCATCTACTCAGTGGATGGGGTCTGGCCTGGCTTTGGGGACATGGAACCCAGGTCTGTGGCCCAGCTCCTGTCTGACTCCAATTCTAGCTCAATGTCCTCCTTCTATCTGGGCCTGGTCCCCAGAGGACTGGCCAGGTTCCCAGAACTCAGGCGCTGGACTTAGTCTGCTGTGAGCTCAGCTCTGTGTAGGTACATGAGCTATGTCTGTGTGCCACTTGGTGGGTGACGGTATGAAGTCTGTGTGGGTCTGTGTGCAGCGTGTGTGTGTGTGTGTGTGTGTGTGTGTGTGTGTGTGTGTGAACGTCCCCTAGGCTAGACAGAGTCAGGGTCCCCCATGGCCTTCCCTACCACACATAGCCCTTGATGTTAAAGGCAACTTGAGCCTCAGGACTACTTTGTGCAAATGATTCCCTAACACCCCACCCCAGGACCAACCGTGGCCATGTCGATGGAAGCCGTGGCCTCGTCCATGATGAAGATGCTGGTCTTCCTCACGAAGGCCCGAGCCAGGCAGAACAGCTGCCGCTGGCCCTGGCTGAAATTCTCCCCGCCTTCTGTGATGATGGCGTCTGAAAGCGGCCCGGGAACGGGCAGGGCTGAGTTAATCCTGTGTTCTGAGCCAGCAGACACAGACAAGGATGGCCTGCCAGGGTGTGGGGAACTGTGTGTAGGGTGAATGTGTGGCTGGGTGTCTGAGCGCAGGTGAGGGCAGGGCTGACGCACCAGACAATGCTGAGGCAGTCTGCAGGGACTGCAGTGAGAAGGGCACCCCTAGCGGTGCCTGGCACTGTGGCCCTGGGCAGCCTGGGATGGCATGCCCACCAAGTGGTGCACCTGGTGTCCCTGCTGCATGTGTGGGGGCTGGGCAGCATGGTCCTTCGAAGCCAAAGCATGGCACGGCCCCTGCTCCAGTAGCTGCCACTCACATACCTGCTGACCCCTGGCACAGGGCGGAGCCTTCCCAGTTGGCTCCACCAGGGGTCGTCCCCCCACCCCCCACCTCCTGTGCAGGACTGTGCAGGCCAGTGGATGGTGCAGGGCAGGGCTGAAGACACCACTGTGGGATGGATGACCTATAGTCTCTGTCCCTCTGTGACCCTGGCTGGCCCCCTGTGCCCTGCAGGAGGAGACAAGCCCTGAATTGACCAGTGTGAGACCTGAGGCAAGTCTCCTGACCTCTCTGGGCCCTTGTATGGTGAAAGGTAGGACTACATCGTGTCTGGGGTCCAGTCAGACCTCAAGCTCCACACTTGGGGCTCCCCTAAGACATGGGTATGAGGCTTCTTGCCCCAGCCCTCGAAGGACCCTCTGGTGCCGGGGTAGTTACCGAGGCCGCCCGGCAGCGCCTTCACCACCAGCTTCAGCTGGGCGATCTCTAGGGCCTCCCACAGCGTGCTGTCCGAGCACTTCCGCTCTGGGTCCAGGTTAAATCTGGAGGGCGGTAAGGGAAGCCACGTAGGGAGGGGAGCAGAGTCCTGCCTCCAGCCCCAGGGGCCTCCCAGAGGGCGAGGTGGGAGAAGGAGCAATGAGTGACAGCCGAGTGACTGGGGCCTGGCTGGGTGGGGAGAAGTGGGGTAGTGGTAGGAGGCAGAGGACATCATCCAAGAGCGGTGTTGGGGACCTGCCAGGACTGCCTAGGCTTAGTGGGAAGAAGGGCAGAAGGTGACATTCCTCTGAAAACCACCCCTTCCCATTGTGCTGCTGACTCCAAGAGCTGAGCCACCTGGCACTGGGTGGGCAGCTGGTGGAGGGCTCACCGGATGGTGCCACTGAAGAGGACAGGGTCCTGCAGGATGATCGAGAGGCGGGAGCGCAGTGTGTGCAGTGGCAGTTTGGCAATGTCGATGCCATCGATGATGATGCGTCCTGCGTGGAGATGATGTCACAGGTAGGGCACCAGCAGAGGTGGGGCTGCTGTGGAGGATGGGTTCAGCCTGGGATGTGAGTTCCAGTGAGGTTGCAGATGGAGGCGGTGACTGCTGGTTGTCCGGGAAATCTGACCAGAGCCAGCAGAGGCCATGACTGAGGTCCCCTCTGCCGGCTGTGGGTACTTTGACTCACCTTCGAACATGTCCACCATGCGGAAGAAGGCGAGAGAGAAGGAGGACTTCCCGCTGCCCGTGCGGCCACAGATTCCAATCTGGAAAGACAGAAGCAGATGCAGTGTTGTGGCTCCAGGGGCTCTGGGAGTGGCCTCTAGCAGGAGCCCTGGAGGAGTATGAGAGTGTAGGAAGCCACAGCATCTCCTCCTGTCCTGGTCTTCTGGGCCACAGGTTTGGGTTCGTTTCCTGTGGCAGGTCCAGAGGGGGCTACCCAAGACCAAAGTATAGAGGGTAGAAGTCCAATTGTCTGGGTGCTGGCATGGGTCTGCAGGTGAAACTCACACCCTGGTATGCAACTTCAGGGGAGTGGAGGGCCCTGGTGTCTCTATGTGCATGGGTGTGGCAAGAGGACATGGGGATGGCTGGGTGTGGTATGCAGGAATGAGTGTGCCATACCTTAAATGAGGGCCATTTCTGACCCCATTGCTGTCTGGCCCTTGGATCCCAACAGAAATTAAAAATAAATGACCAGTACAGAGATAGAGATAGTGATATAGAAGGACAAGTGAGGCAGGGACAGATGGGAAGACAGAGGCAGGGAGAGAGGTACAGCCCAAGGTAAGAGATAGCAAGACAAATGACAACAGAGGCAGAGAGCCAAAGAGAAGGGAGGGGAGGGCAGCTTCAGAGCTGGGGCAAGCGAGGAGGTCCTGGAGGAGAGCTGGGGCAGAGCACTGGACAGTGGCTCCTTCAGGAGGTCAAGGGCAGCCTAGCTCTCTGCCTGAGGCCTCTGTTCTGAAGCTCAGGGGCAGTGCCTAGAAAGAGCCCTGGCCATCTACAGGGGGCAGGGCCCTGACACAGTCACCGTAATCCAGAGGAAAAACAAAGGGTACGTCTCTGTGGTAGGTAGGGTCTGAGGGCAGCAAGAGGGGAAGAAAGGTGGTCTGAGCCTCACCAGTGTCCCAGCCCAGGGCTAGGAGTTGTTGTTGTTGTTGTTAGGTGCCGTCGAGTCAGTATCCGACTCATAGAGACCCTCATAGGGGTTTCAATGGCTGAGTGCTTTGGGATTGCCTTGGGAGTGGATTGCCAGGTCCTTCCCCCATTTTTGCGGTGCTGGGAATTGAACTTGGGGCCTCAGAGGCTGCAGCGCAGCGCTCTACCCACTGAGCTAAATCCCAGCCCCAGGGCTAGGAGACTGAGCTATAAATAGGTGAGAGGCCAGAAGGGGCCCTGAGGGGCCACAGGTGACTGCATGCTGTCCCACCCCATGCCCAGGCCTGACCTTCTGTCCCGGGGAGATGAGGGCGTTGACGTGCTTCAGCACGGGCTTCAGAGAGCTGTCGTAGCGCACGCTCAGGTTCTGGATCTGAATCTTCCCTTGGTCTGGCCAGTTCTTGGGGATCAGTGATGGAGCTGGGGGCCAGGATGTGGTCAGCCACTGGGTGTGGGCCACAGCTAGCATCCAGGTGGGCCACCCCCAGGCTCCCTCGTGGTCCCCAGAGCAGGTGCACCCCTCCTGTGGGCCCTTCCTCACTCCCCTCACCCAGCAGCCCCTCATAGCTCTCAGCCTCTGTTTTCAGGAGCCCATGGATGCGCTTCACAGCCCCCAGCTGGATCTCCATATCTGCCAGGTTCCTCACCATCCAGTTGAGGTAGTTGGAGACCTGTGCAGAGCAAGTGAGCCATACACACTCAGTGATCTCTTAGGTGTGCCCTGGGCCACCAGGATGGCTCTCTTATGGCTGAGGAGGACCAGGAATCCTGAGATGCCTTTGGCCGCCCACTGGCTGCCTTTGCAGAGCGGCCTCCCTGGAGTCATGGGGAGGCCGCCATGCCTGTGGCTCCTCATGCACTACCTGTGTGGGGCCTGGGCCTTCCTGTCCACATGGGTAAGGCCCCAGTGTGTGGGGGGTGTCCCATATCCCAGGGGAGGAAGGAGCCCTGGGATTCCCAAGAGCTGGTGTCTGTCCCTCCACCCACTTCACTGCTCACCATTAGGGCGTAAGTGAGGCCCAGGCCCACCAGACCGGCAGAGAGCTCCCCGTGCAGGGAGTTGGAGATGGAGGTGGCAGCAGCGATGAGCACCACGCACGCGCCAATGTACTCCTGCAGAGGGAGAGGAGCTGGCCTTGGCCCTTGGGAGCTGGAGCCACAGGTGCCCCATCCCACCATGATCCTGGGGCAGAGAAGGGCTAATCTGGCCCCAGCCCCTCACTCACCACACGTCAGACACCCACGAGGCCTGGGAAAGCTGGGGCCTGGGAGCTAAGGTGCTCCCCAAGATTACACTCCCCATTTCCTGAGCAGGGGTGCCTCACCAGCGGGCCCAGCATGCACATGGTGTGGGTGTGTCCTGTGACCCACTGCAGACTCACACTCAGCAGTCATACACACAACTGTTCTTGCCCCTGGCACACCCTTCGGATGCACAAGCCCCCAGCAATGATACGGGGAAGCTGCACAGGTGAGATGCTGGGAGGACAGACAGGGCTGGGAGATCACTTGTGTCCAAGTGATCTGCTACCCTGCCTTCTCTTCCCACCCCTGCTCCACGTTTGGCCCTTGCTCCGGCTTCATACTCCTATGAGAACCTCTGTCCCAGGCTCTGGGTTAGAAGTGGCTGGCACTTGCCATGCGGACTTCCAGCCATCTGTTGGCAGCCGTGAGGAAGAGGGAGGCAATGTTGTTGGAGTCAGTGTATTCAAGGAGCTTCTGCTGGAACCGGGCCTCGTACCTGGAGGGAGGATGAAGATATTTTGAAGGAACAAGGTTGGCCTAGGTAGCTCTTGGGACTCCCCCTATCTATACAAGGGCCACATGGGCCTTGGCAGCTCCCAGATATGCTCTCCCCAACCCCTCATCTATGCCATTTCTTGCTGGAATGTCCTTCCAGCTGCTTCCTAATTATTCTAACCTGCTGAGCCCTACCTCCTTCCAATTCTTGTTCGTGACTATTCCTCTTGCCAACTATTCTGATTACAGTAAAGGGTACCTCCATCCACCCAGTTTCTTAGGCCAGAAACCTAGGAACTATCTGGTCTCATATCCAGTCCCTCCACAAGCCCTTTTATGTCTGCCCCCTGCATAGTCGTTGCCTCTGTCCATGCCCCTCCTGCTTCCTGCCCATTGCATTATTGCATCAGTTCCCTAATAGATGTCCTGCTATCAGCCTACAGTCCACCCAGCAGCCAACATCATCTTTCTAAATCACATACTGTGTCTCTGCTGGGTATATCAATGGCCTCCTATTGTTTTTAGGATAAAAAAAAAAAATCTCCAAGTCCAGAAGGGTAGACTGGCCGGGGTTCCAGGGCCCACAATTGCTCTTATAGTCTGTGTGACCGGGGATGGTTCCCAGCCTCTCTGGGTCTCAATCTTGCACTTGCAGAATGTGGCCTTTTCATACGTACGTCATGAGGCTGCTATGAGGATTCAGTGCAATAATGCACACAAGAAAACTTAGCACTTGGCACTTGGTAAGTGCACAATCAATAAATGCTGGTTGGCTCCTAACAGGGTGGGCTGCTGGGCTACAGCCAATGAATTAGACACATACAAGGGGTGATTAAGAAGTCTTTCATTCAAGTTTAGGAATCATTCACTGTGTCAGTGCAGGGGGTGGGAGGCCTCACCAGGCAGCGGTTCCTCTGGCTGACCGCAGGCTTGGCCCAAGCCCCAAGCTTAGTCTAAGGCTGGTGACAGGGCTCTGGAATCTGCTCACAAGAAGTCTGTTCCACTTAGGAAACTCACTACTTCTCTGCCCCAGGCCCAGCCTGAAGGCCCCTGGACACCAACCGTCACATTTTGAGCAGAGGTTAGGTGAGGGATGAGGAAAAACCTGGAAGTGGAAGGAACTGGAGAAGTTCAGGCTTGAGAAGAGAAGGTGTCTGGGAGCTGACTCTACAGCCCTGTGCCAGGCTCCAACAATTCTGTGTGGAAGAAGCGCTGGCTTCTGAAGGGCAGGAGGTGTCCAGGGAACAGAGTCCAGGCCAGGGGAGAACTCCATCCTGCTCCACTTTACTAAGAGGAGACCCCTAAGAGATGTCTTCCCACTGGCCCACATGCCCCAGGAGGGAGCAGAGGCTACGGCACTGTACAAGGGCCTGGGCTCCTCTCCCAAGGCTGATATTGGACTTCTGCGTGGGGGGAGGAAGTACAAGCGTGTCTAGACCCTCCTTGAGTCCCAAGGTTACTCTTGGACACAGAGCTTAGTGTCACATGGTTATTGTGCCACCCCATGTATCTGTGCCATTCTAAAAATAACCTGTTGTCACTCTCTGGGTAAGGCTTGGAGACAGAGACTAAGTCCCTGGGTGAGGGGACCCAGGCCTGGATGGCAGGAGAGGAGATACCCCAGTAGTTCTGACTGAGACAAGGGTTGGGGAGCAACAGCCTCCTCTGCTCCCTAGGCAGCCTCAGATGCTCAGATGCTCCTGATCAGTCCGAGGCCACTTGGGTGGCCAGAGGATGGGAGGAGCACTGAAGTTTTCTGGAAATTCCTCCAGCCTGATGAGCTCCCACTCTTCCTTTGAGTCTTAGGTCCTGTGACCCCTCCTCTGTGAAGCCTTCCATGACTGCCTCCCTCCTTTGCTGCCACAGCCCCTGTGCCCAGTTCTTGCAGAGCACCTGTCCCATGGATTTGTCCTGCTGGCTCCAAGTCTGGACTATAAATGCCTCCAGGGCAGCAGCTCATCTGACTTATCACTGTAGGGCCTGGCCTGGGGCTTAGCCCATGCAGGAACTCAGTAAATGTTTGTTGGGTGGATGCAGAGGCTCAAGTCTGGGCTTTGTGGGGCCTTAGCCTGAGAAGTTATGTGACCTCTCTGTGCCTCAGTTTCTTTATCTGTGCAGTGGGAGCAATCATGCTTAGCACGTCGGGTCACAACACAGAATGAATGGGAGTGACAGGCACGCTCCCTAGTGTTTAGTGACAGGAGGTTCTCCACAACAAAAGGCCCCAAGGTTGGTCCTGGGATCTTTGGGCCTTTCTAACATTGACACTTATCCCAGCCTTATTTCTTTTCAGTTCTGCCTTAGTTCACAGGGGTCCCAGGCTTGCCTGCAGAGCTCAAATTTTAGAGCTGGAGCCCACCTGGCCTGTACTTGCTGGTGGACATCACCTGAGCCTTGGGACCTGAGGAGGGGTTGAGAGAGGTGAGTTCTGTGTCCTTAGGCCTTCCTAAGTGGGACCTTTTGTGTTGAATCTCATGACCTGTGACCCTATGCCCCCTTACTCCTACTTTGGAGGGGAATCTGGGCTCATACCTGAAGGCCCGGATGGTGGTAAGGCCTTCCACAGTTTCAGCAAAGTGCGAGAGTAGAGGGAGCTGGGTGGTGTCGTCCAGCTGTTGCAGGTCCCTGTGCCAGGAACAGAGCAGAATGGTCAGTAGGGCAGGTCAGGGCTTAGCCTGGGCGTGAATCCTAGCTCTACCCCAGTAAGTGGGCAAAGGCTTCCCCTCTCTAGGCTTCGATTTCTTACCTGCAGAAAGGGAGGACAATGTGACCTCTGCTTCATGCTAATGTGAACACTGAAGGACATCGTTTATACAAAATGCTTAAACAGAGCCCGCTAGGCCCAGTTCTTGCCATCCTGCATCATCTGTCTCACAGCTGGGTCTGCCTGTGTTCCTGATGCACAGCCTTGCGCTGAGGCAATGTGGGGCAGGCAGTGCCAGTTCCATTTTACAGGTGGATGCCCTGAACCTGGGACAGCTGGCAAAAGCCCAGAAAGCCAGACTCAAAGTTCTTAATCCCTTCTTTCCCAAGAGCCACAATAGGCTTTGGACCATCAGGAGTGCTAAAGAGCACCCCATCCTGGGGACCAGAGGTTTCCATGACAACAGAGAGGCCTCCTGCTCCCCACAACTGCACCTTGACAGCACATTAATGCAGGGAAGGTCAGGTCGGGAGGCAGAGAACCTCTTTCCTAGACAGTGTCCAAGGCCTGGTACCAGAGGAATGGGGAGCACATTCCTTCTCTGGCAGAAAAAAAGAACTTTGTAGAACAGCTTGTACTACAAAGTGTTTGAAAATACTTTGAAGTACAAAGTACAGTACAGTGTTTGAAACGCCACTGTAATTTTGTTAATATCAGTGCACTATGTTCTTTGTGGGGTGCTGGGGGATCCTGAATCATTCGAGCAAAGAGCCATTTATACAAATGTTGATTCTTTTGGGCTGGTGACTATGATCAAAATGCATCTAAATTTATTATTATTGTCGATCAGTATTTTGACTCTTGTTCTTAACCAATTGTGTGGATTCAGGAAAGGAACTTAACCTTTCTAACTACAATTCTCAGTAAGAAATAAGTTCTATGTCACAAATCAGTACACATACCCTCACTGGACCAAAACGAAGATTTCACAAAGCTTGTTGTTACTGTATGAACACAATCTGAAGATTCTGTTCAAATCCACTGTTTTAAATGCTGGTTATGATCCGTGATTTTGATTTTACAATCCACAGATAATTGCTATTGGCAGTCTGAGTGGCCTAGAGGGTCTTCAAAATTTTCCCTCTAATTCTTCCAATCTATGAGTTTAACAGAATCATACCTAGGAAGAACTTTCTAGAGAATATCTTTAGAAAATTTTGTGTAGAAAAGAGACACGCATGGCTCCAAGGCTCCCAACGGTGAATGTGATCACTGAGAATGCCTGGGAGGAGGCTCCATCAGGGCAAGGCTTCCATCCATGCTCTGGACTCCTAGGGACTGAGACGTGTGATGTCCACAACACCCATGTCAGGTATTATCTGGCTTCACACGTTAGAAATCAGCCTGCTTCCTAAATTGGTCTGGATCCTGGAATCATACAGTCCTTGTGGGAAGCATTTTGACACAATGAATGAGGGGCACAAACATGTGCATACCTCCTGATGTAGCAATTCCATTCCTGACCATATCTCCCAAGGAAGTAATTTAGATTTTAACTGCAGAATGTGTTGTGCTGACTGATGGTTATGTTACAGTAGTGGAATGTGAATATTTCCTTCATTTCTACTTGTTATTTCTCTTTTCCTTTTGGGGGAACATGACTTTACTACTTTTATGATGAGGATTCTACCAAGTGTACCAAATTGCCCATTGCAGAGCCCCTGCCTGCCCCCGTCCATCCCACACCCTGAAGCTGGCCAATGCTGAAATCACCTGGATGCCACCCGGAAGTACTTCTGGATGAAGTAGCATATGACAGCCAGGGGCAGGAGGGCCACGAGGAACACAGGTGTGACATAGGAGATGACAGCCAAGGCTGAGACACAGAGCAGGGTGGAACGGCTCAGGCACTCCAGCGTGGATGGTATGTGCTGAGGGAGGCAAGGGGGAGACAGCCAGGTGTGTTTTGGTATTAGATTGTGTTCAGAGTGTTATCTGCCACCATGTTTTTCTCTCTCAGTTTATTACAGGTCCATAGCTTATCTGTCCAGCTACCCTGTAAGCTCCTTGAGGATAGGAGTCAGGACTTTGTTTTCTCTGCATCTAGTGAGATGGTAAATAAAAAGACAGGCTCAATCCAAATAAATAGCCTCCATAATCAGCCACTTTGGTTCAAAATGTGCTAGAACCTCCCTAAAATGAGCCAGTGGGATCTGGGATGGAAGCCAAAGAAATCTGGTTTTCCTCAGTCTTTTTTTTTTTTTTTTTTTTTTTTTCTCTCCCAGTACTAGAAAGTTGAACCCAGGCCTCGTGCATGCTGGGTAAGTGCTCTACCACTAAGCTACACCTTCAGCCCCTTTTTTATTTTTTTATTTTGAGACAGGGTCTTGCTGAATTGCACAGGCTACTTATGGCCTCAAACTGGTGATCCTTCTGCCTCAGCTTCCTGTGTCACTGGCATTACAGATGTGCACCACAGTACTGGCTTCCCTCAGTTTTATGAAGGTCTCATGGGAGGCTCCAGGCCCTGAGGCAGCATTGCAACCTGATCAAGGACCCTGAGCTCCTCCCACAGGGCTTTGATCACCTGGTCTGGAGAGCCCAGTACCAAAGGGGGAGAGTTCCCAGGGGCTAGGCCTCTGTATGTACTGGGAGAAAGGTGGCATAGTCCTTTATACCTGGTCGATGGTGTTACAGTCAGATGAAAATCTGTTCAGAATGCTCCCAAGGGGTGTGGTCTCAAAAAACCTAAGAGGCAACCAGAAGACAGTTACTTATCCATTTATTGATTTGCTCTCTGCTTATTACATGAGGGTCGTTATTTATTTTATTTAAGAGTCTATAGAGTTATCTGTGGGTCTGGCTTCGTGGGAGCAGTTGCCTTTGTAGGTTTGCACGCATCTGGCCTGGGTCCTTCAAATTTCCCATAGCCCCCCAAAAGGGTGCTGGCCTCTGGTTAGCCTCTCTGACTCACAGGCCCATTGTGACCACTGCTACCCTTCTCAGCTGCTCCTTGGCCTGACTTGCTCAGCAGCTGTCCTCTGGGACACAGAGTCCTGTCCAGTGGAACAACCTGCCAAGGGAACAGGGCCCTGGGGACAGCCTGTCAGCTAGCTGACCCTATGAGACCACTGTCAGCACTCTAGCTGCGACCTGGAGTCTGCACAACCCCAACCAGAAAATTTCAGGACCACAGATCTGGGACAAACAGAGGGTAAGTCAATGCGGAGGCCATGTCCATGGGCCACAGAGAGCTCACCAAGCTGAAAAGCAACAAGTGCAGTCAGGTGGTGAGGTCTGGCATCCACGAGGGGCCAGGTGACCAATCAGGTGCCTGTTGTGGTTTCAACCCAGTTGGCCAAACTATTGGGCGGTGACAACATTAAACCTCTTTCATACCATGTAGCCTTTGAGGTTCCCATCCCTCCCTTTTCAGGTGATTAAAAGAGCTACTCCGGCTCCAGTGTCAGAACTTCCAGGCTGGCTCGGGGAGGAGGCAGTGGAACTGGTGGGTGGAGATGGATGGCATCTCCTAGAGAAGGGAACTAACCTTTACCCTGACCCCTCAGATGCTCATGTGGAAGGCTGATGTGACATTTGATGAGAGAGCCCTGTAAAATGCCTAGCATGGGGTCTGCTGAGTAAAGGCTAAATTCTCCTTGCTTCTTACAAAACGAGAACACTTCTACACACTTGAATCACCCCAAGAGCCTGTGCCAGAGGTTGTCTGTGCCCATTTTATAGATGGGAGAACTGAGGCTCAGAGCAGAGCCACTTGCTGTGGCATGGCTGGGGGGGTACCTCATGGGGGCAAGGATGATGCGGTTCAGCAGGCTTTGGTGTAGACTCTTGGCCACCTTCAGCCCGGTCCACTCCACAGTGACAGAAGTGATGAGGCACAGGACGATGCCCAGGCTGCAGAGCACAGTGAACACCATGGCGTAGACAGTCTGGTCCAGGGTGCAATCCTGGGTGGGCAGAGAATGTGGGAGTCCCGGGGATGTATGCAGGCTCAGCCCTCTCCCCCGATCCCGGCCCCCACTGTGGGGCTGTGGTCACACCTGGCTGAGGGAACAGTTCCTGGCTGCAGGGTTCAGAGTCAGGGCACTGTCGGTCCATTTGGCCAGCCAGTAGTCAATGGCCACTAGGACCATGTGCTTGAACAGCTGGGAAAAGACGAGCAGCGACAAGAGCAGGATACCAGCGGAAGACAGATACTTGGCGCAGGCTCGCCATGGGATCTTGGCTCGCTGGTGGAGCACTGATGACAGGTTGTCGTCTTCCTCACTCTCGGCTGCCTCCTCTGCAGGATGCAAGAACCCACCCTGTGGCTTCACACGTCACATCCCTCTGAGGGTGAACCGGGAGTACTTTATCCCCACTTAGAGATGAGGAAACAGACACACGGAGGGGAAGGGGTTTCATCGAGACACACTATATCACCACCCCAGAACCCCAGACCTAGGTCTCTCTGTGGCTGATAATCTCACTCCTAGGCCCATGTTCTGTACCTTCCTCATCTTCCTCGTCCTGCAGAAGGCCATCTCTTGAGGACATGGCACGGGGCAGGCCCTGAGGTGGCTCTGTGGATTTTCTCTCCATGATCGTCTCCTGAAAGACAGATAGGGACTGGCCAATGTCCTCAGGGTGTGCACTTGGGAAAGTGCAGGTTGGGGGACAACCACCTTTGTGATGACCGATGTCAGGCTTCTGGGTTGTCCCTGCCTGGGGGAGGGTCCACTTGGACTCACGTGCATCTTTGCCAGGATTTATTCCTTCCCTTTCATCAGCTACCAGCCTCCCAATATCCCAGTGGGCGCCTATTCCTCCCCTTTTCTTAGTCTCAGGTGATTCAGGTGGGCACATGACCTTGCACTGGCTGCCCTCACATTCCACCTCCTCATCCATAATGATCTGTTCAGGGGTGAGCACGTGACCAAACTGGGCCAATGGCAGTCAACCCTGACACTTCTGCTGGACCCCTGGGAGAGATGTACTCTCTTTCTGGCAGAGTTGATGAGCTGGAGAAAGGAAGGCAGAAACTGCCCATGCTACCATGACAATGAGGCCAGTTGGAGGGGGGTGGATCCAAGAAATGGGGAGAAGCAGATGCTCCCTGACATTATTTGACGATTTGGATCCAGTAATAAATGAAGCTATGACACTCTTGGGACTTTGTGGTTTCATGAACCAAGAAATCCTTAATGCCCACTGTTTTCTTTGCTTAGCCAGTTTGAGTTGGTTTTCTGAAGCTTTGCAATGAATATCTGAGCATCTCAGGATGAGGGGAAGGAGTGCACCTGATTCTGCCGGGGCATGGGGCTGCCTCTCTTCTGGTAGGAGGAAGTTCATGCCAGTGCCCACATTTGTCCTTTGGGGGCTCGCTGGGACATTCAGGATGGGCAGGCCTTTGTGAGGTCAGCTTCCTGAAGAACCTTCCAGCCAGGGGTGGCTTCCTGGCCCACAAAGTACACCCACCTTCTCCAGCTCTTGGTCCTGCCTGTTCATGAGGGTCTTCCAGTGCTCAAAGAGCTGGCACTCGGATCTCTGGAAGTCCTTGAGCGTACCCTCCCTCTGGATGGTGCCATCCTTCATGGCAATGATCTGCAAAGGCAGAAAAAACTGGGCTTGGAGGCTGGATGGGGAGGAGAAGCAGGCTGGGTAAAGATATCACATCCCTTTGCCCTATGAAGGGCCTCCTTCATCCACTGCACCAGCAGTAGTGTGACCTACACCCACCAGGGTAATTCTGAGTGACAGATGAGTGCACCCTGGTCAAGCTGGCTGCTTACCAGCAAGGAGTCCATCAGTAGCAGTTTCCATATACTTCACAGGCTCCTGATGGAGGATGTGGTAAGTTCCATTAACACTTGGCAAGGCATTTCTTGGTCTAATATGTGGGGCTATGCCTCTTTGAAATCAATTAAAATTTTTATTTTTTTATTTTTATTTTTGAGGCAGAGTTTCACTATGTAGCCTAGGCTGGCATTGAACTCACCACCTTCCTACCTCCACCTCCCAAATGCTGGGATTACAGGAGTACACCAGTGAAAGTGGCTAAAATCAATAAAATGCTTTATTTGGAGCACTCAGTGACACCATCATGTGGATTCCCTATTAACTGACACCTGTCCCTGATAACTTCACTCCCATCCACCCCGTTCCAGGAGGCCTGGGAGGCCTATTCACTGACACCTCAGGGAACCAGGCACCTCTGTGTCCATCTTTTTTGAACTCAGGATAGTTCTGAACTACCTTGCTAGGGTCTGATAAAAACTCAGACCCAAATCTTCTGCAACTGTTTTAACAATGTTTTTTTAAATCTGAATTTTGTTTGTTTACTTGGTTTTTGGTATTTATTTCGTGTGGTACTGAGGGGGCTGAACCCAGGGCTTGCATATACTTTGCAAACACTCTACCACTGAGCTGCACTCCTGCTCTGTTTTTAATTTTTATCTTGAGACGAGGTCTTGCTAAGTTACTCAGGCTGCCTCTGGCCTTGAACTTGGAATCCTCTAGCCTCTACCTCCTGAGCCACTGGAATTACAGGAGTGTGCCACTGCACCCAGCCTTGTTTTTCGGTCTTTTTCATAGTGGATGAAGATCTCATTACACATGGAGGAAAACTTATTTGCAGGGGGAAGTTAGTAGGACCATTTGGCACAGGTCAGAAGCTCAGAGAGTGCTTCAAATTTTGGCTGCTGTCCAGAGGAAATTTTATATAGCAGTAGGCAGGGCCTACTCTTCAAAAGCCACATTATTTTCATCTTAAAAATTAAGTGCTTTCTAATTAATGGAAAACTACTTGGCTGGGAGTGGTGGCATATGCCTATAATCCCAGTGATTCAGGAGGTGGAGTCAGGAGAATCGCAAGTTTGAGGCCAAAGACAGCCTGTGTAACTTAGTGAGATCCTGTCTCAAGATCAAAAATAAAAAAGGGCTGGGAGGTGCAGCCCAGGGATAGAGTGCTTGCAAAGTATGTATGATATGTATGAGGCCTTGGGTTCAACACCCGAGTACCACCAAAAAAAAAAAAAAAAAAAAAAGAAAGAAGAAAGGTAATATTTCCTACTTATGGAAAAATACGGGAACTTAGTTAATACGAGGTTTTAGGACATTGCAGTCTACTGACAATATTGAGGTTTCCATTACTACTGCCTTATGTGTTTCCGTATTCTCCATCTGATCCCAGCTTGAATCCACCCACACCTGGAAGGTCAGAGGGAGGGGACACAGCTCTCCCATCCAAATGGGCACCTCCCAAAGCTGGGGGATGTGGCATCAAGCTGGGCAGGAAGAGCAGGCAGGCCCTGAGTGTCTGCTCCTGAGACCTCCTGGTGCAGGCCTGGGGTGCTCCCACAGGTGCCCAGGACAGGGTGGAGAACATCTGCAGGCCTAGGTGACATCAAACCCCTGGCCCCTGTGCAGTAACTCCGTGAACCGCACAGCCTGCATAAAGCCACCCAGGCTGGCCTCTTATGCTCTGTGGCGCTTGGTGATTGCTGCAGGGACAGCTAACTGACTTCCTCAAAGATGCCTGACTGCCCACTCCCGCCCCCAGCCCTTTACAGCCTGATTCCCTTGTGGCCCCTCACCCAGTCTGCATGGGGCAGGTACTGTAGCTTGTGGGTCACCAGGACCACTGTCCTGTTATCATCCCGGAGCAGCTCAAGGATCCCGGCCTGCATCAAGTGGTCACTCAGATGGACATCCAGAGCTGAGAAAGGGTCATCCTGAGCAGAGAGGAGAAGGCAAAGGCAGGTGTAGGGGAAGAGACAACAGTGAGCATAAAACCCACTAGCGTTAAATCAACACTGATTTATAGACTGATATTAGCTGTGTGGCCTTGGACAACTCACCTAACTTCTCTGGGCGTCAACTGCTTTATCTCAAAATGCAACTGCTATTAGTTATCATCTTCAAACAGATCTAATCACTTCACTTCCTGTCTCCTGACCCTTAATGGCTCTCGAACATCTGTAAAGCCCAAACTCCGCAGCATGGCATTCCAGGCCCTCTCTAAACAGTGTAGTCATCCTTCTAGCCTCACTTCTCATCCATCCTTTCCAGGCCCTCTCCATCCCAGGTTTCCAAGGAATTCACGCCATTCCAGGCCTTGGCTTGAGCTGCTCCCCCTGCCTGGGGCACTGTTCTGCCTTCTATCTACCTAGTGAACTCCTATCACCTCTTCACTCACCCAAGCACTAGTCCTCCCCGTGTCCTGCCCTGACCCACTCCATCCCTCCATCCTCTTTGTCCCAGAGGCACCCCATGCAAAGCCAGCTCTGGCTTATTGTCCATGCCTGACTTTGAGGCCCCCAAGATCTGAGACCCCTTGTGTCCATGCCTGGCATAGAGAAGGAGCCCAATGAAAGTTTTATGAAAGAAAGTAGCCACTATTCTCTAATGTTGTTGTTGTTGCTGTTGTTAGGTGCTGTCCAGTCACTGTCCAATTGTAGCGACCTTATGTACAACAGATGAAACACTATTGTGCTCTGCTATTCATAGGGTTTTCAATGGCTGATTGTTTTTTGAGAGTGGGTTGCTGGGTCCTTCTCCCAAGTCTATAGCACCTGGTGTTCACAGGTGGTCTCTCATCCAAGTACTAATCAGATCTGACACTGCTTAGCTTCAAAGATCTGACGGGATCAGATGCTATAGTGTTACAGCTGCAGGCATTCTGTAATAGGGTTGTTTAAATCTCAGGTGGGACCACAAGTGAGCTAGAACTTTGTAAAGTGCTGAGCATGTTCCAGGTGCTTCAAAGACTGAACTTTCACCTTTGAAGCATCTTAAGTGTGGAGTGCTGTGTGTGTTGTGGGAGAGGGGAGAGAACAAAGCTGGGTCAGAGGCTGAGGTTGCATGTTCTGACTAGTTGGGCAACCTTTCCTCCTTTACTTCTGTTTAATTGACTCTATTCACAGCTTTCTTTTAGGAAGCCCTCTGTGATTACTGCAGCTTTCACAGTTGTCTTCCGGACCAGCTTCTCATGGTCTATGCTACACAGCTCAGCTTTGAACTATGTGTTATGGTTTGAATCCCAAATGTCCCCCAAAGTTCATGTGTTTGAATATTTGGTTCCAATTGCTGGCTCTGTCCTGGGAAGCTATGTAACTTTGGTAGGTAGGATCTACCTTTGTGGGGGGGGTCTTCAGAGGGTTTTACCTGGACCCTGGTTCTAGTAGCTGCTCTCTGCTCCTGATTACCATGATGTGAGGTCCTCCATCACAGGTCCTGCTGCCTGCATTACTGCCATGCCTGCCCTGTCTCTATGGACCGAAATCTTCCAAACCATGAACCCCACTAAATCACTCTTCCTGTTAGTTTTTGTCAGGCTTTAAAATTTTCTTTTGGAGGGGGGCTAGGCAGCTGAACCTAGAGTCTCATGCGTAGTTTGCAAGTGCTCTACCACTGAGATGCACCCCCAACCCTTTTTAATTTTTTTAAGTCTTGAGACAGAGTCTTGTTAAGGCATGCAGGCTGCCTCTGGCCTCAAACTTCAATCCTCCTACCTCTGCCTCCCAACTTGCTGAGATTATGGGTGTGCATCACTGTGCCTGGCTCTGTCAGGCATTTTGCCACAGTAATGCACAACTGATTAACACACTCTACCTTCTTGTTAGGGAGCTCTTCCTCCTTAATCAAATTGCAAATCTTTAAGGATAAGGGCTGAGTCTTAGGGTTTTTCAGAATCAACCAAGGCACCTGACATAGCTTAACATGAAGTATAGCAGGGGGAGATAATAAATTTTATCTCATGTTTGATTGCTAGTGATTACCTGGAGTGCTGTGTTGAGGAATGTGAGGCCACGTTGAGTTCCATGGGAAATAATGTGGAGATCAATTAGCAATGTCTGCCCTGGGCATAATATGGGAAGTGGTAGCGTGCTTTCTGTGTGTTGGCCATTTTGATAGTTGGGCTGCATGGGTGTTGATAAGTTGTGGCTGTCCTTTTGAAAGGTAGCCTCTAACCATAGCTTGTTCTCCTCATGGCTACTGCAGAGCTCGGCGTGAAGTTCTCAGTGGGTCGCTGGCATAATCCTTGCTTGCTTCAGTTTCCCTATCAGTAAGATGAGTGGGCAATATCTCTGGCAGGAGATGTTTGTTCCTGGAGAAGGAGGTTGTTGGGTGATGCTACCGGCGCGCGCGCGCGCGCGCGTGTGTGTGTGTGTGTGTGTGTGTGTGTGTGTGTGTGTGTGTGTGTGTGTGTGTGCAGTAAGCCAGGGAGGCAGCCAGAGAAGAGGGACCAAGGGAAATGCCAGCTGGGGCACTCACCAAGAAGACGACATCAGTGTGTTGGTAGAGGGCTCGGGCCACACTGATTCGCTGGCGCTGACCACCAGATAGGTTGATGCCCTGTCACCAAAGGGGAGGAACAGATTGTGCTCTCGGCCTTTCAAGGGAGACTGTCCTGGCCCCCACTGGGCTGTGGGCTCTTGGGGACAGACGCCTGGATCAATCGACCTCGTAGTCACCTCCTCATCTTGTATACCCTTACTGAATTCATTCGGAAGTGGGGAGCATGAACCCCAGGTCTTTGAGCATTCATCATATACGTGCTGGGGGCCATCTAGTCAGTGCAAACCAGGACAGAGGGAGTGGGGATTTAAACAGCACACAAGGAGAACGGTAGTGGGAGAATCCCATCTGCCCAAGCTTACAGAAGAAGGGCCTTGCTTGGAGAATGACTAGGAACTTTATGACCTGGGGCCAAGTGCAGTGCCACATGGGCTCTCAGTGCACACTTAAGCAGCATGAAGATGCTGTCCACAGTCTGGGAGGGTGTGAAGTTAACCTTGCCCATCAAGCACTACTGAAAACCTGGCAAGAACGACCATCATCAAGGAGTTCATGCCAGACCCCTCTGTGGGCAGCTCTTCAGCCTTTACTCCTCTCCTACTCCCAGTTACCCTGTCTCCCTGAGAAGGACCTCAGGGCATGGTAGGGGTGATGGGTAGGGAATAGGGGAGGCTGCTACGAACCCGTTCCCCTATCTGGGTCTGGTCTCCGTGGGGCAGGATGTCAATGTCCGGCTGTAGGGAACAGGCCTCGATGACCATCTTGTACCTGGAGAGCAGTAGGGGAGGGGGGCTCAGCGGACGAGGCTGGCCAGAGGGGGCCTCAGCACTCATTGGCTATTAGTCTCTGGGTAGCTGTGCCCAAGTGAGCAATGGCTTTAATGGGCTTCCCGCTCAGGTGTGAGCAAACACCATGTGAGCTTGAAAAGAGCTCGGGTCAGCACCTCATGCAGCCTTGAGCCAGGATAAATATTTGAAGGACAAAATTGTACGGCAGCAAATAGGCTGAGTAAGTGACAAAGTAGGGCTCATGGTCCCCGTGCAGTGGGAAAAGCTGCAGCCAGAGCTCAAGTTCAGGGTACTGCCTGGGAAAATCACTGCTGGCTGGCTTAGGCAGTAATGATAATGGCTAGTCAAATATTTGCCTAGCCTGCTCTTCTCATCGTTTCCTGGCCAGCCTTTAGCCTGGGAAGGTGCCAGTTAGCATCCACAGAAGCATCAGAGTGTCTGGTGATACATGTACTTAGGCAGCTTTGGGTTTGACACCCATTTCAGTCACTGACTGGCTGGCCTTGGAGAAGTTATCTAACCTTTCAGAGCCTTCAGAACGAGGACAATAATTATATTGAGAGTGTTAGGGACCATCACAAGTATGAAGAGCCAGGCATGGTGCCTGGTACCTAGTAAGAGCTCAACAGATGTCTCTGGCTGTCATGGGGGTAGGTTTGGAGCTGCAGAGAGAGGATCAAGAGCCAGGCAGAGCTGGGCAGTCTTCACGCCTGCTCAGGCAAAGCACTGGGCTCTCTTGTCCTCTCACCCACAGGGATGGTTGCCCATGCCAAGGAACATCTAGGTCTTTTCCAGGCTGACCATAGGAAGATGGCTGGACTCTAGCTAAGTGATCTGGGGAGCAGGATGGCTGGGTGTGGGTGGCTGAGGGGGCCTGGGGCAGACTGGCAGCCCAGCCAGAGGTCACTTCCTTCCTTCCTTCCCCAACCCCTCCCTCCTGGAGGCTTTTACCGTTGTTTGTTGAAGGGGCTCTCGAAGGTGATGTTCTCCTCCACGGTGGCATTTAGCAGCCATGGTTTCTGAGAAGCATAGGCCACGGAGCCTCTCTTCCTGGAACGAGCAGAGTGGGTATGGGATGAAGAGGGTCTTCTTGTCTCGGGCCTTTTCGCAGAGCAATTCTCAGAGCAATTGAGCTCAGACTGGGTAAGAGGGTGGGGGCAGTACTGATGACATGGGGGGTTCAGGTGGCAGAAGTCTGCACCATGTGTCCTCTGGGGGCATCTCCCTCCCCTAGGACCTGAGGCAGGTTTGGGTGGTCCAGGCCTCAGTTGACTGAGGGGATAGGACCTTGGGCCTCTCTACCCTACTAGGCCCAGCCTGACCTAGCCCTGTCTCTACCCTGAGCCAGTGAGGACCCCCGAGCACAACCAGACCAAGTAACCACTCCTCCTTCTGTCAATAGCTGGGAACCACTGGACTCCAAATAGAAGGGCAGTTTTAAATAAGCAGAATCAAGGAAGTCACATTTAGAGCACTGTGGTTTTAAAGATCTGCCCTCTTTACCCCTCCACCCCATAAGCTGGTATCAAGGGAGCCACGTGTACCATGGGGGACAAGGGGGCAGCAGCTCCTGAGTGGAACCCCGAGGGGAGCACAGAGCCTACCCTACCCCCATGGGATCCCTGGGACCTGGAGCTGCCCCCAAGGGTACGTGGCTCCCATACCTGACATCCGAGTTGGCCGATGTCTCCCGCTCTGGGCTGCTGCAGGGGAGGAAAGACGCCTCAGGTTCTGCCTGAGCCCTGTGTCCTCCATGAACATTTCAAGCTCCCTCGAACCCTACACGAGTGTGCCTCTGTAATCCCGGGGACCAAAGCCACAGCCTCCAGGGAGGTATGGGGTCCAGCCAGCCTAGGGGAGTCTCCACTGGCTGACCACATGGGTTTGTAAGGAGGCCTTGGGGACCCCGTTCATTTAAGAGGGAGAATGGGGGAAGGCATCCCTGGGTAGGCTCCCAGCTCAGAGGGGTATGAGGCCTGACATGCAGCCCTCTGAGCCCGGCTTTTGCATCTGGGTGCAACTGAGCAGGCTGAAGTCTGATGCCCGGAGGCAGGGGCAGGGTGCTCTGGCCAGAGTCAAGCCAGGCCGGGCCAGGCTGAGCAGGCTGGCCCAGCGCTGCGATGTGTGGGTAGGTGGCCACCTTTGGCCCAGGAAGCTGAAAAGGGTTCCAGGCATGATCTGAAGCCCCGTGTGGCCTGTCAGAAGACGACCATGGAATCTGGGGCATCTTCCAGGGAGGACACACCATCCCCAGTGCCCATGTGTCCTGGACTGTCCTGAACCACTTCACTGCCAAACATTCTGTCACTTTGTTCTCTTCGTACACACTCATACTTGTCACATGCCATATCTGATTTCTGGTTGAGGAATTATGGTCACCACAGCTTGAGAGGCTGGGCCTGTCATCACACTGGGGCAAGGTGGGAGAAATGGCAGAAAAATACCAGGAAGGGAAGTCTCTTTGGTGGGTAAAGGCTGGAGAGTTAAATGACTTACACAGGTGTGCCAACCTTCCCAGGCTGACTCCACACACCTCAGGGGTCCTTCTTATGTTCTTGGGAGAGGGTAGGAGAGGGAGGGTTGTTCCCTCCTGATTTTTCCCTCTTGATTTTTTTAGACTTGCACTGAACATAAAGCAACAAGCCCTAACTTTCTGTCAGGACTGAGGGACACCCACCCTTTCTTACAGACATGTTTCTTTCTTTCTTTTTTTTATTGTTACCCCTAGAGTTTTTTTTTTAACCCCTAGAGTTTTTTAAGACATATTTTTCTAATTTTCCTTCCCCTGCCACATTTAAAAAAAAAATCTTCAGTGGTTTTTAGTTTATTCATAAGGTTGTATAACTATCACCATTATCAAGTTCTAGAATATATTTACCACCCCCAAAGGAAACCCTGTACACATTAGCAGTCACTGGCCCTTCCCTGACTCTCCCTCCAGCTCCTGGCAACCACTAATCTACTTTCTGCTCTACTCGGCATGAAATTTTAATATCACTGATACACTGATACCTGTTTGTATACTGTGACCCTTCTGATGGGCACAAAGCATTGCAACATCTAAGTTTTTTCTCCTCCTACAAACCAAGTTCTGCCCTCACTGAAGATGAATGATTAGCCTCCTGCCTCTGAGAATATGTGGGCTGCACAGCCTTCGACCCATACTTAGTATTCCCACCCATGAGTCCCTCACCCCCTGCCAGCCCCTTCCCTTCACTGGGATCCACTTCTGACCCGTCCTGAGGCAGTACCTGGGGTCCTCTCCCATCTCACCGTCAGGAAGGCTGCTGGGGCACAAATGGAAAGATTGGCATCAGTTACTTCGAGTCCCACTGCCTCTCCATCTACCTGAGCAATTTGGGGGAGAAGTAGTCTCTCCCCATCCCACCTTCCCACCCATCCCCAGGGTCCCCAATGATGTCCTTGGGGTGGAAACCACTCTGTTCAATCTCCATTCCCCCACAGCACCTGCTGGCCACCCTCCAAACATCACAGGCTCGGTCAGTGCTCCCGGCATTGACCTTGAGCAGCAGTGAGGCTGGCGGAGCACCAAGGTGGTTTCATAGTTGGGTCAATTTAAGCTCAGATAAAAAATGACCTTCCCAAGGTCACAGTCATTTCACACAGTGTTTCTCAAATGGTGAATGGGAGCCCAATGGATCAAAATAAATAGGCTGAAATTGCTTTAAAAAATTAGAAAATGTCAGTGCACTGCATCTGGTTCCGATCTGAACTTTTCTCTGGCAGTGCATGAGGGTACTGCTCTATGATGTAAAATGCATTTCATACTGTAGATTATTGCTTTAAAAAAAAAAATAATAATGGGTGAGGTGACCTGAATTTTGGTGCCAACTTTACCAGCACTCTTTCCCCTACTCTACCCCAACACCTTTCAACCTTCCAGAAGCAGCCCCCACCAATGAAATGTGTACTCTGACGTAGCCATTTAGGGTAAAACAAACAAACAAACAAACAAACCCAAAAAAACCCCCAAAAAACCCCTGCTCTGTTTTCACCTAGATCTTACTTTAACAGTACTGAAAATAGTTAACATTTATTGAACTTTTATAAGCACTGTAAGCGTTGAAATAGAATTCTTTTAACCTACCAAATACTCACATGGAGGTTTATTTTGATTGTCCCAATTTTGCAGATAAAGAAAGTGAGGCTCAGAGAGGCTAAGTAACTTGCTGAAAGTCATACAGCCAGAAAATGGCAGAGAAAACAAATCTGACTCCAAAGCTTTGCACTTTAAATGTTTATGCTACATTACTTCACTGTGATTTCCCATGCCATACTCCTGATACATGCATTCTGGTCAGGAAAACCAGGATGGACAAATACAAGGATGGATGGAAGCCTGATGAATACCCTTCCTGTTCTGAGGAAAGACTGAGTGGAGACTGAGATGCATGTAGAATCACCAGTCCCCTCTGTTCTTTTGCGCTGGGCTTTGTGGTCTCTTTCTACTCTCTCAGTCCATCCTAACCTGAATTCTCCAACCACCACATCGCTGCAATTTATAATCTACAGACAAGCTGCTAACATGAAATTGAAAAAACAAACAAATAAACAAAAAAAAAAACCCAAAACCCACAAAGCCCACAAATTCCAGCTTTGTGGCCACAGCCCAGATAAACTTATCTCTGGAGTCCTCCTGCCCTGACTGCTTCCAGAGTAGCAAAGAATGCTGTTTATGCATCTGCGGCCTCCCTGAGGATACTGCTCTCCAGTGCTCCCAGCCTGGACCAAGTGCATCACTGTCTGGGTGGCTCGATTAGCTCTCTTAATGGGCTTCCTTCCTCTACAATCAGTTCCTACACAAGCCTTTTGTCCCCAAGGGGATTTTAAGAAAAGAGCAGCATCTTTTTCAGCCCCCATGGTTCTTAGCACAACTATAATAACCGGAGCTTGTTAATGGACATATTAATCATTAGGAAAGAGGGAAGGGAGAGACAAGCATTCACTATGGGCCATTCCCAAGCACGGCATAAAAGTGCTTATAGTCAGTAGCTCCCCTACCTCCTCCACCCAATATATCCTATCCCCACTTTGCAGATGAGGAAAAAGAAGCTCAAGGTTTGCAGAGCAGACTCCATATGATGAACCCAGAAAGAGGAGAAGCTGCTGTGTGAATCTGGGTTCTACTTCTCTTTCCAGTATAATCCCAATTCTCCTAGAATTAGCCTCTCCAAGGGTTTCTGTGTAGCTGTTTTAATCCAAAATGTAAAGAATGCCTAGCTCTTGGGAGACTGAGATAGGAGTATCATGAGTTTGAGGCCAGCCTGGTTACATAGTGAGGCTTTGTCTAAAAAAATAATGATAATGATAAAGAATGGCACATCTGGCAGGCATTTTCACTGATTTCTGGGGTCTTAAACAAGTGTTGGGCACATGCAATTTCTCTTCTGCCTGCACTATGGGGTGCCTCCGTTCTCCCTTCCAGTTTGCTAGAAACTGGGCTAAATCAGGGTACAGAGCTTGCCCTATGAGGCTCAGAGACTGGTGGGTGAGACAGACAGGATCAGAAGTTAGAAAGTTGTAAGGGCCAAAAGAAAAGTAGGAGCAATAAAGCACAAGAGAATTTTTGGGGAAAAGTACATAAAAACATATGCAAATATACAGAGACAAGACAGGAAACTTCTGGGTGAGGGGATGAATATTAAATAATTTTTATCTTCTTCATTAGACTTGTGTATCTAATTTAGTGTACATTCTTTTGGAATCAGAGAAAAATGTTATTTATTTATGTATTTGTTTATTTATTTATTGTGCATACTGGGGAGTTAAATCTAGGGCCTCATGCATGCTCTGCAAGTGCTCTACCACTGAGCTGCACTCCCAGCCTTTTTTTTTTTTTTTTACTTCTTATTTTGGCACAGAGTCTCACTAAGATATGTAAGCTGCCTCTGGCCTCAAATTTACAATCCTCCTGCCTGCACCTCCTGAGTCACTGGGATTACACATGGGTGCCACCATGCCTAGCTCAAAAAATGTAATTTTAAAAAGTCATTTGGAAGAGGAAGAACTCTCAAAACTGAGGAAAGGCTCCTAGGAGTCAGAGTTGAGCAGAACATGGAAGAGTGGGAAGGACTGAGCCATGGAGGTGGGGGAGGGAGTGCTGGGCGGAGGAGATTGCGGCACATGGAAGCAAGCAGAGCAGAGAGGGTGATGAATAAAGGTCTACAGTGTAAATCCAAAGGCTTCTCTGCTCACTGGCTGTGAAATCCAAGGCCAGCCCTTTACTGACAGCAGCCTCCATTTCCTTACCTATCAAGTGAGGGTGAAGGTACGAACCACACGATGACACCAATACAGCTGGCTGGAGGGAAGGATGTGGGGTTGGAGAACTTGGAGGAATTGTCCTTTCAGCCCAGTGCCTGGTCCTCAGACTGAGGCAATGCAGGAATTGAAGGACTCTAACACTCATTTAAGACTCCAGCAATAAATAAAAAGGGAGGAAGGGAAAACAAGATGTCATGATTTACAGGTCCCCACAGTCCCTAGGCCCTGCCTGCAGCGGGCCTAGGGTGGTCCTGAAAGGTCAACTTTCATCCACAGCGCCCTAATTGTTGACATTGGATTCCAAGGACAAATCTCCAGGAGAGAAAAGGCAGGGTGCCTTTCATCATCTAAAGGAGGAAACTGAGTCCCAGAGAGGGAAAGTAACCTGCTCAAGGTCACAGCACTAGGGTGTGGCAGGGTCAGGAATACAACCCAAGGCCATCTGGTTCCACACCTCTTGCCATGTCTGTCCCCTCCAGGAAACCCAGGGGCACCTGAACCCCTGACCTCTCCTCCTCAAAGGCTCCTGGACCTGCTGCCAGATCAGACGCCTGGGCTGTGCTGAAAGGGGCCGTTTTCTTACCTCCTAGGAAATAAGAGATCTTGGCAGGCAGGCTTCATACCAATCACCACAAGGCAATGGCTCTGGCCCAGAGCAAGAAGGGCCTGGGCCTCCTGAGTGGGCACAGGCAGATGTAACAAACACGTCACATGCGGGAGGCTCAGCAGGGGCAGAGGCAAGGGCAGGGCAGCAGGCAGCCCCAGGGAGACAGGATTTACAATTCCTCATGGGAAGTGGGAACCTCTTCCCCACTCGGCACTTTCTTTGGGACTTGCTTCCTGCTGGCTCCCTTGGGACATTTAAAGTCACTCTACTGTGGATATTAATGGCACTATTTTTTATTTCCTGGGAAAGAATTCCACCTGAGTGTGTCTGTTAATATTGATGTTTTATTAAAGTGTTTTCCTTTTAAAGATTACAGAGGGACTTTGTAAATTCCCAAGTTGAAGCAGAGAGCCAGACAGGGACCACTGGCTTATGACAGTGGATGCTTGGAAGCTGCGTGGCTCTGAGACTCAGGCTGGCTGCTGACATGGAGAGTCTGCTCAGGGCTGCGGCAGGAGGTCTCCAGCTTGGTCTGCCAGACCTCAGCTGATTGCCCCTTGGTGCCCACCCAGGGGCTCCATCTGTATGCCCCTGCCCACACAGGACTTGGGTGCTCCTTAAAGGCAGGGGCCAGATCTTTTTCTTTGTACCCTACAGAGAGCAGTTCACAAAATAGACATCCTACACTGGCCACATGGGGTACGACATGGAACCTCAAGGAGCCTGGTGTCATGGGGAAGGATGGATTAGCAAATGATCAGAAGACAGTGTAAGACATGCACTAATAGTATTAGGTAATGAGGTAGTCATTAGCAGGCAGTATGGAGGAAAAAGGGACTGAAAATGACTTGTGCCCTACAGCCATAATGGATAAAGTCATGTGCCAGGCAAATCTCTAAGGATCCACCTATGGGCCCAGCAAGTCCATTAAATCCCTTTACAAAACAAAGACCCTAGGCTCCCTATGCCCTAATTCACAACAAAGGGCTTTTCTAAGTGGAGATGGCACTCATATCACACTATGCGCCCAGAGCTGGGGGCCCAGGGTTGATGTTACATGGTGCGAGCCCTAGTTTAAGTAAAACTAGATGGAACCTGTGCCCATTCTCTTCTTCCTGTCTTCCCTTCTCTCTGCTCCTCATCTTCCCCTCTTCTCTTTCTAGCAACCACGTGCACTCCTCTCCCTACTCTCAGGCTGCCATCTTCTCTCTCTATCCTAGGGACTTTTCCCTCTGGAAGCCTGCTCAACTCTTCTGTTCTCTCTGGCTCCTTTACCTTCCCCTGAGGAACAGAAACATCCTCATGCCATGTCACCCAGAGACTTCAGGTTTTTCCAAGTTCCTTTCCAGCTTTATCTAAGCTTCTCCAGGTGCCTCAGTTTTCCCAGCAATTATTCCTTAAAGGTATACTATCTTTTAATAGACCTAGTCTATACTCTCTACTGGGGCATTAGCTCAGTTGGTAGAGCACTGTTCTGCAGTCTCTGAGGTCCCGAGTTTGATTCCCAGCACCACAAAAATGGGAGAAGGACATGGTAATCCACTCCTGAGGTAATCTCGAAACAGCCATTGAAAACCCTATGAGGGTTGATATGAGTTGGATATGACTCAACAGCACCTAACAACAACAACATACTCTCTACTATAACTTCTGTGTCAAGTATAAATTCATTTACATGCCGAATACAAAGACTAAGGTTTTGTGGTCAGATTCCCGGACCTGTGCTCTGGACGGGCCTACCCATGCCCCTACGTGTCTCCCTGGTTAACAATAGGATTGGTTCATTTTAAATGTTGACAGAAACACTTGGTATTTGGGTTAGGGCATGTGGGAGAGAGACACAAGACAAAGTTATAATGGCAGTCTCTTGAAGGTCATAAGTCATTCTCCTTGTTCATTCATTTAGTAAATGAATTCATTTTCTAAAGGCAGTGTGGCTACAGACAGATGAATAAGACATGGTCCATTTCTCCAGGGAGCTCCCAACAGTCTCTTCTGGGAGACAAACTGGAGTACAATTAAAGATCAGTAAGGGAAATTTGTTCTTGGCAAAGATGTACACTACTGAATAATAATGTTTCTGATAATATTTATAGGACACTTGCTGGGCCCATAGGTTAATCCTTACACCAGCTCCACGGGTTAAAAGGGCAAACTGGTTCAGAATGCCTGTGGAATTTTCCAAAGCACAGAGACCAAATGTGAATCCATGCAGCTTGGCTCCAGAGCCTTTGCTTGTCTCTGCTCAGTCATACTTAGCTCATTTGGCCTATGAACAGTTGTACCAACAAACCAAGCCCCATCTCCCCAGAGAATTCTCCATGCTGTGCCTCCTAATCTCCCAACTTCCTGCCTTGTGCCTCCCAGAACTCTTTCTGGCTGCCTGGTTATTACTAGGGGTTGGCACAGGTATGGATGAAAAACATCAGAATGGCCTGGCATCATCCTTGCCTCTGGCTGCAGGTGCACAGACTCGCAGGAGGGGCTGCCAGGTCAACAGCTATTCTGTCCCTGGCTTACTTTGCAAGTGCAACATCTCTTTACAGACCTGAGGCCCAGAGCTCTTCCCAGTAATGGAGGGGCATCCAACATACAGCCCCAACACTTAACTCTTTGCCTAGGATAGGTGGTCCTGACAGAGGTGTGGGTGTGCCCAGGACTTTGCAAGACAAAGAACAGAAACCAACCAAGTCATGTTGGGGCTTAGACTCCTCTGGGCCACTGTAAAAGGCTCCTAACTGGTCTTCCTACAGTCTTTCTCCCTCCTCATTCTTTATCAGCAGTATGATTCTTCTACAGTCTTTGGAGCTAAATCTTATTCCCGGCCTGGTACATCTAATCTAAGTCAGGTTCATTTCTTCAGTCCCATCTCTCACCACTGCACCCTACACTCTCAGTGGTTCAGGTGCACAGAGCCATGCTATTTAATATCAGCAAGGCTTTTTCTGTGTAGTTACCCATGCCTCAGCCCACACTCATTCCTGAGCTCACATGCTACATCCACAGTGAGCCTTCCCTCTTTGACTGCCAAGTTTATTGCTGTTCCTCTGTACTCCAGTGTCACACTGTTCTCCTTCCCCTCTTAAAAGCAGAAGCCATGTCTTAACCATCTTTGCATTCCTGTTGCTGTGTACAGTTTCTGGCACATAGTGGATGTTTGTGAGTGGACGTATCAGTGTAGTGTAACTGGAGCATGAATTGAATCAGAAGCAAGTTCTCACAACTTTCTAGGGTTGGCCACAAGCTAACCTGCTGTGCCACAGTGTGCCCAAGAGGGAGCTGCTCCGTGGTAGATTCTGGAGAATCCTAGAAATATAGCGTCTCTTCCCAGTCTTGAACAGAGACAGGAGCTGGGGCCTGGGCTGCCCCTTGAGGGCAGTGGGTGTGGACAAGGACAGGGAGCTGATGGCCCATGCAGTGGCTCTGCTGGGGAGACGTGTCTATAGGTCACCACATAGAGGCCGCTATGGGGAAAGCTGTGATTTCTTCATGATGCTCTTGTGCCCTTTTCTTTCAGTACACAGGGCAAGTCCGTGCACTGGAGCACGGAGGTACAGATCCCACTTGCACCATGTAAGAGCTGGGTGGCTTTGGCCAACTTGCTTCATCTCAGTTTCCTCATCTATTAATTGGGGATAATCAGACCTACCTTTACAGGGTGTGGTGAAGACTGGGTCAATGAAGTGCCTGGCACAATGCCTGGAACAGCAGAGGTGCCCACTGTTACTTCCCTGGAGAGGCCCCTCGCATGCCCTGGGCTGGGACAGCAGTCAGACCCTGAGGGTTAGCACTTCTTGGAGGAGAGTTGGAGGCTTAGCCAGCAGGTCTGAGCCCCAGGCAAGCTACCTGTTGCCTCTGCTGGTCACTGGTGTGAGGGAAGAGGTGCAAGGGGAGGAAGGGACTAGACTTGGAGGGGTTTTGACTTGATGCTGAGCAGGACATGGACAGGGAATCCCAGGGGCAGCTGTGGTATCTGAGCTCTTCAGATCCCTTCTAGAAAAGGCCTTCCCTGGGGAATTACTGGACCCAGCCATAGAACTTGGAGAAGAATTCCTGAGATTAGAACCTAGGAGGCTTCAGCTGCATACAGTGGCCAGGCTGGAAAGAACCTAGGCATAAGGCCCCTGTTCCACATGCTGACCAGCAGTGACCCAAGCCCTCTGAGCATGGTTGCTGGGTCTGTGAAATGGAAGGCTTAGTGGGAGGCTTCACTGAGATCAGGCTCACCATGGGCTTAGCAAAGGGCCTGGGCCATGGCAGATGGCTGATAAATACTGGCTGTTTTCTTCAGTTCACGGTTCACTGGGGGTTCCTATGTTTTTGTCCCAGACACGCTGTCAACAAGCAAGGGCTCCTCAGTTCAAAGCCTTGAGGAGCAGTTGGTATGAGGGACTGGGAAAGTGGCCTCCAATCCAATGTCTAGACCATCCCAGTTGGGCTGTATTGAGAAATCTCCTCAACAGGATGGAGAATGGAAACAGAGACACCTCTTCCCAGAAACACATCCCAGTCCCTGATAGGATTAAGGAGGTCACAGGAAACCCAAGGGACTCATCTCCCAGCTCATGGCCCCACTGAGGAGGGAGATTCACCGTGGCCAGGTGCACCATACAGGGACATTTTGGAAAAGCTGGAAATGAGAGCACAGGCTAGTATTCGACACTGGGCCAAAGGTCTTTCCTCTCAGCTCAATTCTGTCCTCAGGCTTATGTAAACCTAACATTGTGAGTGATAATTTCTCCCTAAAACGAACTGACGGCAAAGCTTGCCTTCCTGCTGAACTGCCTGCAGCCCTCAGTCCTGAAGGAGGGCAGCAATCCCCAGCTGGATGCCTGGGGTGTATCTTTCACTTGTCTACAGAAGGGTAAGGAGCCAGGCTTTGTGGCAATTGCTGCAGCTGCCCTCTGCCCAAGTTCTGAACATCTTTTGCACTCTCCTCATCTCAGTTTCATTTTATATGCGCTTTTTATCATCTAACTTCAAGTACTTTTTAGAGGTAGGTGGACAATAAATAATAGATTTATCATGGATTCAGTCTGGGCCTCTGGCTGTTTAATTAAGATAGTGATCTTTGTTCACAAGCCACCATTTTTCTTGGTTATCTCTGGGTCCTCAACACACCCATTGAAGGGGCTGAGTCAGCTTTATTGATGACCAAGCCTGAAAGCAGTGTTGGCACTGCAAGTTTCCATATTGGGAGGAAATGCAGCACAGTGAACATATAAATTAGACTTTAACAGAACCAAGTGCAAATTCCAGCTCTGCCACTTAGTAGCTACATGAATTGGGGCAAATAATTTAACCCTCATCTATAAATTAAGACTTGATAATGGTACTTACCTTGCTAGCTATCATAAGGGTTAAGTGAAATAATACATGCAAAGAATTTGGCAAAGAACCTGGCATATCACATTGTTATTGTTAGGTGCCGTCAAGTTGGGTCCAACTCATAGTGCTCCTATGTACAGCGAAATACTCCACAACACTGTTCCATGCCCAGCACTATGTCAGTGCTTCTCTGCTATTCATAAGGTTTTCAATGGTTGATTGTTTCTGGTGTGGGCTGCCATGTCCTTCTCCCATTTTTGAGGTGCTGGGAATTAGACCCAGGGCCTCAGGGAGCACAGAGCAGCATTCTAACCACTGGGCTAACCTCCAGCTCCGTATCGCATAGTACTAATGATGATGATGGGCTGGGATTTAGCTCAGTTGGTAGAGCGCCATTCTAAAGTCTCTGAAGTCCTGAGTTTGATTCCCAGCACCACAAAAATGGGAGAAGGATGTGGCAACCCACTCCCAAGGCAATTCCGAAACAATCTGCAATTGAAAACCCTATGAGGATCCCTATGAGTTGGACATGACTTGACGGCACCTAACAACAACAACAATGATGATGATGAGAATAACAATTATTAGCTTTTATTGAGAAGCAACTGAATGTGGTGGGCACTCAAAAAATGCATGATACATCCTCCATAAAGGAAGATGGTTGGAAGGAGGGTACCCTACGAACTGAGCCCTGAAGATGCACTTATTACCTGTTCCAGAAGATGGCCCCTGAAATCTTCTGCATCTCTCCCAGAGTGGCAAGGAGGAGTGAGGACTTGCCACAGCCCACCTGCCCCACAATCATGGTCAGCTGGCCTGCAGGGAGGGAGGGTGGCAGATGGGAGAGGGGCTGGGGCGAGTCTGAACAACCATCATGCAGAAGGACAGACAGATAGACAGACAGATGCACCCACCCCTGGGGCCATCATTTTCTTTCCTCTTATCTAGCATCCCTAGGAAGTCCTCTCCTCCACTGAGTCTTTCCTTCTGGAAGTCCACAGGTCCTTCCTCCACTATGACACCCCAACCCCGACCCTGGCTTCTGCCTTCCAATTCTCCCCAGTGTGATCCCAGCTTTCGCAGTCCCCAAGAAACACCACTGTGGCTCCCACCCTGGCCCACCTTCATACTTTACTCATGGTGTGGCCTCTGCCTGAATGTCCTCCTTGCCTTGTGGCTCAAGGGTCCTCCCTCATGCTTGGAAAACCCACCTCTTCCACATGCTTTCCGAGGCCATTTGAAACTGATCTTTTCCTCAATTGTCCATATTGTCTGCAACAGACACTCAGCAAACACTGATTTTGCTATTTCTCTCCATGTGGGACACAAGGGGGGGCATGTGGAGGGGTGAGCTGGGCCGTACCTCGGGGGATACGGATGGTGATGTTGGACAGTGTGGGGATTCCATCGGGGGTCCAGGTGAAGAAGCCTCCAATGATCTTCATTGGCCACCCCCGCGGTGAAGAAGAGGACAGAAAGGAGCAGGCTTCTCAATGGGAGTGGTTCCTTGCCTCCTGCCCCCCACGAGGGTCCACAGACACTGATGCCAGACCCCAGAGCACTCCCAGGGCAGGAGTGCAGGGGACTGGCACCTGCTGAGGCACCCTCCGGAGAGCAAGGTGGGGTCCCCACCCCATGGGGATGAAAGCATTGTCCCTGGTTTCAGGACTCCTGCAGGCATAGTCTGTGCAGAGGACTTGGGTCTCTGGCCTTCCAAGTGCTGAGCTCCCCAAGGGTGATGGTGCTGGTGGTTGGGCCTGGGGTCACAGGATCTAGGACTCACCTGGACACAGCAGTTGTCAGCATCCCCGTCTGCGCTGGGGGCCAGGCTGTGCAGTGGGCCCATGAGGTCCCAACCATCTTCCCGGGCTGGACGCTTGCGGTTCACAACCTTAAGGGGCTGGAGATGGTTAGGAGGTGAGGCCCACGGGGCTGGGAGCCCCTCTTCCTGGGAGGAACCGTGGAGGAGCAGGCATGAGCTTCAGGCCTCAGAGGCCAATGCTGGGTGCAGCAAGGGGAGGCTGGGCACTCACCACCGCCTGGTACTTGCTGGCTTGGCCCTGGGGTGTGGGCTCACGGGGAGCACACTGCTCCTCGAGGATCTCTGCACTGGACAGGAACTCACTCAGCTTTTGCACACTGCAGAGGAAGCACAAAGACACCCTCACCCCTGCCAGGGGCAGAGGAGGAGAGAGGGAGAGGTGTGGCCTCAGAGAGCAGCTCTGAGAAGGTGCTTGGTCCCAAGGGCGGTGCCCACAAAGCATACACTGGAAGGCGACGGCCAGTGCGTACTCCCATGGGGGTGGATAATAGATATTATCAGGGTGTTCTTTTTTCTATGGTTGACCACTTGGCTGGAGTAGGCTGGGATCTGGATTAGAGGTGTCTGGTTAGTTTTAGGGTCAGTTTAATGTTGAAGGCAGTTAGTCTGGCTTATTAGGCTGAAGGATGATTGGGTGTCAGGCTTTATTAGTTACTGTTAGAGTTAATACTTGCTATTATTTACTATCAGTGTTAAAATTACTTAGGATTAAGATATTATTAGCAACTGCTGTTTTGTGAGCATATACTATATACCAAACACGGTTAATTGCTTTATAAATGTTATAGAATATAATCCCCATAACAAGTTGCAAGAGGAGGTGTTATTTCTCTCAACCCAAGAGGAGGTGGCTATGTGCATCTTTCCCCGAGAAAAATTTCCCTATGGCCGGGAGGTGGCACCTGGTGTTTCCCCATTTCAGTTCATTCTCCCCATCCCTAGGGTGGAAGCTATCTCAGGAAGCTTAAGAATTGTTTATATCTCCTGTCTCCTCTTTTGCTAAAGATATCCAATATGTCTGGAGGCAGACCACCAGGCTACCCGGCTGCCTCTTCCAGCACTTTCCCAAGAGTCAGTCTCCTGGGGTAAGGCTTCAGGTTACGTCCTGTTCCCTCCTACCTTCAGCACATAGCCTGAGCTCCCTCATTCGATAGGCCTCAGATACCCTGGCGTTCCATTTTTGGAAAAGTGGGATTCTCAGTGTTTGGAAATGTGCTACTTTGGGCTCAGTGACATGGATTTCTAGCAGGTGCTGCATCTTTACATCTGTGGTTTCTACACAGTCTCACAGGGCTGGTATCGGGGTGGTGGGAGGAGGAGGAATCATTAGAAATTCCAATGCCATGGCCAATAAACTGAAGCAGCATAGCCAACCTTGGAGTGGGGGCTAATCCCTTTTCAGACAGCTACTCCTTGGTCAGCCTGCAGTCGTACCACTGTTGCATCAGATATTGGAAACTAAGCAGGGTTGGACCTGGTTAGTACTTGGATGGGAGACCACCTGGGAGTACCAGGTGCTGTAGGCTTGGGAGAAGGACCCAGCAACCCACTCCCTAAAAACAACTAGCCATTGAAAACCCTATGAATAGCAAAGAACTGACAATACTGTTTCACCTGTTGTATGTAGGATCACTATGAGTCGGGTACTGACTCAACGGTACCTAACAACAACAACAACAATAACTCCTTGGTCAAATACTTCTTTGACATAATTTTGCCAAGTTATGCCCCTTTTTGTCTTTGAATTCCTTCTAAGAGGTCAGGACATGGCCAGTTCTCCCCCAAGGCAGGACAGGCTCTCATTTTCAAGAAGCCGTTTCTGAGGCCCTGGGAGATCTCCGCACCCCGGGCATGGGTTTGTCAGCAGAGCCTCAGCCTTTGCCTTCAGGTTTCCATTCCCAAGAGGGCAATGGCTCTGACAGTGGCAGTGTTATCGCTGAGCTCTAGAGCCCAGAGCTGTGGGGCACTTGGGGCCTGACTGGAGGTGTGCTAGGGAGGCTGCTATGCTGGTGGGGCTGGGAAGGCTCTGGGACCAAGGAAAGAACAGGGGATCCTCATTCTGGGGAAGACAGACATTCAGTGGCTACCTTCTGATACCTCAGGGGCTGTCATGTGGGGTTGGCTAGTGCTCATTCTGGATGGCTCTAGAGGGTGGAACTAGGACCACTGAGTAGGATTTACAAGGATGCCAATTTCAGATTATTATTATTGTTATTAATCCCCCACATGTCTGTTAGCTTGTCATGCTGTGGGGGCTTGTGTGTTGCTGTGATGCTAAAAGCTATGCCACCAGTATCTCAAATACCAGCAGGGCCACCCATGATGGATAGGTTTCATCTGAGCTTCTAGACTAAGACAGACTAGGGAGTAGGACCTGGCAGCCCACTCCCAACACAATTAGTCATTGAAAACCTTATGAATAGCAGAGAAACACTGTCAAACACAGCTCTGTAAAATGAGTCCACCAGGCTGGAAGGCATTCAAAAGATGACTAGGGAAAAGTTGCTTCCTCAAAGTAGAGTCAGCCTTAATGATGGGAATGGAATCAACTCCCTGGGAACCCCTTTCGCTGATATGGCATGACACAAAGTGAGAAAAAACATAGAGGCTGCAACAATGGGTTCAAATATAAAAAGACTGTGTGCATGGCACAGCGTTGGGCAGTGTTTCATTCTGTTGTACACAGAGTCACTATGAGTCAGATCTGACTCGATGGCACCTAACCACAACAAGTTATTATTATTATTTGTAGAGTTGTCTTGCAGGTAACAGTGAGTCCTTTCTCCTTGGAGGCATATAAGCAGGCCCGTCCCCAGGGACGGTGCAGTGGGAAGTCTCCCATGGCCTATGTCCCTCTGACCATATGATCAGCTTCAGCGAGGCCCAGACCACTGTGGTGTGTCCCAGGACAAACAGCCATGGCTCCTGAGGTGGCTGGAGCCAGCCCTGTGGCTGACCCTGGTGCTGCCAGGTCAGTGCCAGCGCCCAGACTCTACTCTCACCTCACTAGGGCTTTGACAGTGGACCGGACCACACTGGACAGCAGGAACAGCGGTGTGACCAAGATGTGGAAGAGGGAGAGGGATGCAAAGGCCACCGAGGGTGAGAAGTCGGACTCTTTGAAGAAGCTGACGTGGCCCACGAAGGTCTGTGGACAGAGGCACAGGTGAGGCCAGAGCAGAGCAGGGCACTGAATCCCTCCCACACTGGAAGCACCTAGCCCCGGGAAGGAGGCACCTTAGGGGACCTTCTGGCTAGAGACATTCACCATCCTCAGCCATCTCATGGAAATGTCCCCTAAAACTTCAGGACTTCATGCTTGGGCAGGGCTATCCCTTCAGTTCTGCCACTTCTTGCCAGGAACAGGCAGGCAGTAGCCCTGGGGTTAGGTCAGCACCATGCCCTCCTTTCCCAGCATTCTGGGTGCTCACTTCCCCAGTCTTCAGTAGGGGAAATGCAAAAACAGGCATTGCAAAGCCACCTCCCCCTGGTGCCTGTCCTGGTGACCTGGCTGGCTTGGCAGTCTGTTACCCAAAGTTCCCAAAATGCCAGGCCAGCAACTAGCCCGATAAATCACATTGTAAGTGAATTCCCAAGCGAGCCTGACAGACTGTGAATTCCATGCAGCTCAGGGACACTGACCCCAGGGGAAAGAAATGCATCTTTTTAAAGAACTTTGGTCCTCAGAGCAGGCAGGGATGGGAGGCTGAGTGGGGGCTGTAGGCTCCTGGGACCTAGGCCTTTTTGTGGGGTGTGTGGCCTGGCTCCTAGGCTGGGCCCACACACAGATTTGGTCAAAATTTCTTTAGAGAACTACATTGTGATATTTCATGACATGGGGAGCTGTGCATGCCATAGTCTTAAATTTAAAAGAGCAGGTTATACAACTGCATGGGCTACACATTCCTATTTTTGTAGAAATGACATATCATATGCCTTAAAAAGACTGGAAAGAAACACCCTAAAGATGTTATGAGTGGGATTATGGAGGATTTGAATTCTCTTGCTGCTTTTGTTTCTGAATTTCCCATCATTTCCACAATAAACATGCTGCATTTTTGTAATTAAAAAATTGACAGGTATTTTTAAAAAGAAGGTTGAATTTCTCTAACTACTAAACCTCAGGTCTTCCAGGCCCTGAGGCAGAGGCCTTGTCTGCATGGAGTGGGGGAGGGATGCGTCCCCCATGTTCAGCCCCATTGCTGGGCCCACCTCCCAAGACCCCTGTGCCAAAGGGCTGGACCTGACCAGCTCTCCTACACATGTCCTCCCCCATAGCCCCAAAAGGTGGAAAGAGGCCCACTTACGATGAGGACGGCAGCAATGGGGATGGCCGTATTCATGAAAACTGCAGAGGAAGCACAAGGGTGAGTTTGGGGGAGGAAGAAGACAGCGGAACAGGAAGACGCCCAGGATGGCCCTGGGCAGCGCAGCGCAGTAGAGTCCTCCCCACCGGTGTGCGGTGTGGAGCTGGGGGTGGGTGGTAAAAGTCCAGTTCCTGACGTCTCCAGCTCCTTGCCCTGTTTCCCCTGGGACTCTCGTCCCACATACCCTGGCCCGTCTCAGAGATGCAAACTTTTAAATAAAGGCTTCAGTACTCTTATTTGGCTCTGTGTGGGTCAGGTGAAAAAATGCCATGGGCAAGGGTTGGAGAAGGACTGGAGCCTTGGCTGCCAGTACTGACTGTGAGGTCAGCAGCACAGGTTTCTGCAGCCCCCATGCTGCTGCTCCTTCCTTTGCCTTTGGCCCCTGTGTCTCCCCAAGCCGTGGTTTCTATGAGGCAGAGGGACTTTCTAGTTCCTATGGCTTTTGCGAAGAATATGGAACTCATTCACACTGAGATGTTAGAGACTAAGGATAGTATAAGTTAGGGTCTTCCTTAGATGGAAGGCTTGGAGTCTATGTTCAGTGGGTCAGCTGGTTTGCTGATTATTCTGTTAGAAGTGTTGCCTCTGAGCCTATATAAGGACCCCAGAGAGCAAACCCAGCTGGACTTTAAATCAGAAGTGCAGAGTCCCTGTTTCTTAAAAGTTGTGCCCTTGGGGAGGTCATTTACCTCCCCCATGCCTCAGTTTCCTCATCTGATCTTTGTAAACTTGTATTTACTTGTTCATATGCCATTATATGCCATAGACTCTCTCCTAAGATCAGAGGAGTTAGTGAAGGTGATAAGCTCTGTGAGCCCTGACTAGTGCTTGAATATCATACCTCAGAGGTGAGTAGCGTAGCCCTGTGCCCCTTGCCACTTCTCCCTGGCCCAGTGTGTGAGATGTCCCAGAGAGCCCTGACCCAGGCCTGAACTTTCAGAGACAGAAAGAGGTGACCATCCCCGCTGCCACCTTCCCATCTCATCCTCCTACCTTCTACCCTCTTCAGGCAAGCCCAGAAAGGAGTCTGGTTCTGTAACTAGGCACATTAAAGTAGAAAGACCAGGAGTCAGGATCCAGGAAGAAGAGGTCAAGGGCTCAGCCTGCACACATGGCCCCTGCCTAATGAAGAGTGAAATCTCTGAAACTCTGAAATCCAGATGGTCAATACTATTGACCACCAAGAGGGTGACTGACAGCCAGCATCCTGCACCAGCTAGTACATAGAAAGCATACACCAAAATTATGAGAACCCCATCTGGGTGGAAGGACATGCATGGCCCCTGCCTTAAGGGGGTTCTCAGAGGAAGGAGACAGGAACTGTGTTCCCAGGAAGTCCCTGATATCATGAAGAGACAGAAATCATACCCCTAGGAAGTTCCCCAGGACACAGGAAAGACACTGTCCCCATGTTTGGGGAATTCCTACTCTGATGGAGGAGACAAAAAGGCCCCTGCCATTATGGCTAGAGCCCTTGGGTATTGGTAATTTCTTTGACTATAAGGCCTTCGATTGATACCAATATTATGCACGACGGTGCTTTAACTGTCCTTCCTGATGAAGGATGGATGGTCTTCATTGGCTACCACAATGCCACAACCCTTTCTTATGGTTGCTGGAAGGGGTGGCAGCAGATTTGTTAGCTATGTTGTTGTTGTTAGGTGCTGTCAAGTCGGTATCCAACTCATAGCCACCCTCATAGGGTTTTCAATTGCTAGCTATACTCACAGTATAAGGGACACAGACTCAAGACAGGACATATCATGGGCATGTTTGGCTGGGGAGAAGGAAGGAGAAGAAGAGGATGTCCATCAGGCCTGTGCCCTTGACTATCACCAGCCAGATAACTCTGAACACGAGGTAGCCCCTGCCCTTTCCAGCAAGGCCAGTTATTTCAAGGCACTCCCTTAGGGCAGAGGCCTCTTTTCTGACCCTCCCAAGCCCCACAAAATAAATTCTATGAGGGGTGGGGATCAAGCTGCAGAAGGTCCCTGTGTGCCATCCCTTAGTCCCCTCCCCCAAGCCGAGCCCTCTTCCGTGTTCTGGGGCTCTCCTCTCAGCTTAAGAATAGGCTGGGAGTTGGATTTTGAATTGGTAGAATTCACTTAGAAAGCAATCCGTGCTTTGCAGCTAGAGCTACACAGAAGTCTGGACCTTCTGATCCTGTAATCCGTCTCCTGGGAATTTATCCTGAATAATCATTCAAGAGAAGCACAAAGCCATCAGCAAGATGGTGCTAGCTGCAGTGCTATTTGTCACAGCAAAACAAAACCACAACCACAGTAACAAACCACCCAAAACAAAACAAATTGGAAACTTCCAATGGGGGTGCTGTGTTAGTAAATGATGGCCTATCACCTCTTGAGGAGACTTTGCAGTTGGAAAGTATGTGCTAAATGATAATTTAGTCTACTGCACATTTTCCTTGGTTATGACTTTTTAAAACTTCTACTTTTTCTGTTATTTTTGTTCTTATAGTTGCCTGAACTCCTTTGAGGAATGAGACAGGCTATAAATAAAATTAAAAATGAACATTTCAAAGCTGACGCAGCAACATGGAGCATGCTTATGATATAATTAATTTCTGTGCTGCTCTGGCTGTTGTCCAGAGATGCTGAAGGATGAAAATATGATTTTCCATTTCCCTCCCCCTCGCCTGGAAAGAGTGCCTCTGCGCAGGGCGCTCCAGATCCCCTTCAGGGTGGGGGCCAGGGCAGCGGAACCCCTGGCTGCTTGTGTTTCAAAGGCTTCTCTGAAGATCATCTCATCACCTTGGGGTGGGGGTGGCTGCCCCAGGGGTGCTAGTGCCGGAGCTTGGGAGGCCCAGGGCTGCTGTGGATCTGGTCCCTCTCTTAGCACAGTAGATAGTTGCAGGTGGGGAGCGTCCTAGCTGGGCATTAGCTGTTAATGGCTAAAAACCTGTGACCTTGGCCCCATTTTCCTGGACCCCATAAAGCTCTGCAGGCTGATCTGACTCAGGGGGAGACCAAGACTTGCAAAGAACAGGTAGGCCCTGGCTTGTGGAGAGGGGCCACAAGCCCTATGAATGGGGTTCACCAGCACCATCCTGCCGGCCCACCAGCCCCCACAGATGGCTGAGTTGGGTTATTTTGCTTTTTGGTTCTTCAGGGCACAGTAGGAGGCCAGGCATGGTAAGTGTGGTTCCAACCTCTGAGCATAGAATGCCGAAAGAGATGGCAAACACAGCTTTTACCTCAGTTCCTTCCATGGCTCCTTCACCTGGCAGAAAACCCAGGGGCTTGAACATAGAGCATGCAGTCCTGCAGGAGCTGGCCCTGGTCCCCTCCTCATTGAATGACATTTGAGACTGAGCCCACCACCATCTTTCTCACCTTGAGGCCTTTGTGCCTGGGCACTGCTGCGTCATCAGGCTGACTCATGGTCATCCTATGGGAGCCATGATGGGCCTCAGACGATGTTGGGTTCAACTCCTAACTCTTTTGGGCACCTAGAATAACTCTTTCTGTCCCTGTCACTCATGGCACTGCTGTGTGTCTGGCTTCCTCTGTAGACTAAAGCAACACATGGCTGGACACAATGTGTCTTCTCACCTAGTGCTGAGCAGGGCCTGGCACACAGGAGATGCTCAGTAAATAGTCATTAAACAAGTGAGTGAAAAAACAAAGACTCAGGGCAAGGGAGTAACACAAACAACAGAAGGGCATTTGGAACTGGTCCTGTGGCTGTGACCACCTGCACAGCCACTGTTGTACCTGCCACTGGGCAGGGTCAGTTTCCCCTAACACTGGAGAGTTAGTACCATGTCCACCTCCTCCTAATGCCCAGGGTCTCAGTCAAGCCTGGCACAGAGAGAGGGCTCTGGAATGGGGCTGCACAATGGGGTGGTGTTTTTGTTGCTCAACTGGTGGGAATTAGTATTCCTTCAATGTCTCTGTAAATCTTCTCCTCAAAAACAGGAAGCACATAGAGTTATGCTGCTTCTGCAAGCAAAACAGGATTGGGGTGACATCAAAAATAATCACAGCCCTTGCTTCTCCCACTTTATCATCCACTCCTTGAAACCCTGCCCAAGGTGTGAGGTGCAGCCCAAGGCTCCACTCCATGAATCTCTGTGAATTCTCATGCCACTTGGGTTTCTTCCTCTGTGCTCTGCCATTTACTAGCTGAGGTCTTCAGTGACTCATTTCACTTACTGAGCCTCCAACCTCTCTGTTATAGAAGGGACAGGAGAGCAGTGCAGCTCACAAAGTCACAAGGAAGATTAAGTGTCCTCAGGCTTGCTAGGCAGCCAGCCCAGAGCTGGCCACCACTTGGCAATTACTGACACACAGAGCATTCTAGGCAGCAGCTCTGACTTCTCAGCAGCATAAACTGCTCGAGAATGGGGACCACACTTATTGTCCTTGTGGCATCCTGGTGCTCTGCCCAAGGAGGACCTGTGGATAGGCTCACTCAGTGCCCACTCAGTAAGTTACAAATATGAATTCTGGATTTCGATGGCAGGGAAACTGTGCCCACTTCCTTTCTAGCCCCTGTGCCACCAGGGCTCTGCACATTGGAGTACTTGGTGGCACTGCTGGCAGGGCCATCAGATAGAGTTAAAAGTGATCTGGTCCACTCCATAGTCTGACTGTGTAATGCACAGACAGGACCAAAAGCCCAGCAGCACCCCCAGGATGGAGCCCAGCAGGAAACATGACTTCAGGGTTCTTGGTTGCCAGGACCCCATGACTGGCACCAGGGATGAGAACACGAGATTCCCATTAGCTCAGCCTAATGATCTGTGTCTTGATTCCTGGTAACAGAAGGCAAGAAGTCCAGGAGGGGGGAAATGAAAACACACTCGAAGCCTGTGTCTGCAGCATAGAGGGCCACCCATGCTCCCACCCCTCTCACGAGAAGAGACATTCCAGGAAGGGCAGACACATGGGGCCAACAGCACTTGGTGTCCAGTGCTCTCCCCGAAGGACAAAGAGCTTCCGGAACTTACTCCCTCTGCTAACAGTTTGCGTAACAGTGTTTTGGTAACTGGTATCCAGCCTCCCACCATTGCCTCTCCATCTATCCTTCCCAACCTCTAGTAATCACTATTCTACGTTCACATAGACTTTTTTCAGCATCCACGTATGAGAATGTGTGGTTATTTGTCTTTCTATGTCTGACTTATTTCACTTAACTTCCATTCTTCTAGAGCACAGTCGGGGGACTACAGTTTGCAATAACCTATTATATATTTCTGCATAACCAGAGAGGAGCTCAAAGGCTCTTATCATAAAGTAATAATAAAGAAGTGGATACATTCTTTAGTTGATTTGATCAGTACACATCATACATATGTATGAGATATCACCCTGCCATGTAAATATGTACCATTATTTCATGTTAATCAAAAACTTAAAAACAAGCCTGGCATGGTGATGCATGCCTATAATCCCAGAGACTCAGGAGGCTGAGGCAGGAGGATTGCAACTTCAAGGTCAGAGGTAGTCTAGGTAACTTAGCAAGACCCTGTCTCAAAGTAAAATGTAAAAAATGGACTGGGGGAGTGGCTCAGTGGTAGAGCACTTGCAAAAGCACGCACAAGGGGCTGAGACCAACTCCCCAGTACCGCAAAAATAATGTAACATAAAATAAAATAAAAATGTTTAAAAGATAGAAATTTCAGCTACTCTTATTTGATCATTACACCTTGCATACATGTATCAGATTATTGCACTGTACCTCATAAACATGTACAATTGAAATAATAATGATGATAATGATAATAATAATAATAATATCTCCTTGAGGGCTCTTCCCTTTCATTTCCCCACTCTCCTTTGAGAGACCAGCCTGGTCTGCTCTGCTTATCCTTCCAGGTCACTTGGACAGGCACAAGGCCCTGGCAGGCTCCTGCTTGGCTCCAGAGCCCCTTGTTCCTTCCAGCGTCATCTTGCCTCTTGACAACATGGAGTCTCCTTTCTCCAGGTCTTCCTCGCCCCAGGTCACAAACCTTGGGCTTACCTTTCTAGGGCCCCATGAGACAAAGAGCACCCAGTAGATAAGCTTCAATGGGTTAGTCTGGGAACCCAGGCATCCTGTGATGTTGCTTACATAGGAAACCATGTCCTAGGTTGCAGTTTGGAATCCAGGAAATGAATATACATCTAGGAGCAAAGCAACTGCCAGCTGTCTCCAATTATATGTCCTGAGGCTGCCTCCACTTTGAAGGCCACTGTGCCTATTACCTTGGGCTCTAGTGTCCCCACTTTCCTTGTCCCTTCCCTTCCCTCCCTCCATGTCAGTAATGGTGATTCTGCCCAACCTCACCCTGTCACATTGTTGCTGGGAGGCAAAGTCGCCTAGCTATGGGAAGCTACCTTTCTACCCTAGCAGCTGTTCCCACTGCTGGGAACTGTCAGCCAGGTAACTGGAACTCAAGGGACTTTAATCAAGGGTGGGGTGACTGGTGATATAACCATCCCCCAGGAGCAAGCAGGTAGAGTTGACAGAAGGTGGAAGCCGGCTTGGGGCTAGGGATATTGGCTTTCCTGGTTTCCTCAGATGTTCCATGCCAATTTCCTATGTCATGGGATGCTTAGCCCGTGCTCTGCACACCACAGAGATGATCATGAAGGGGAGAGAGCAGGAACTTAGTTGTCCTGGTGAGAACTCCAAGAAGTAATGCCTGCCTGCCACGCTCACTGCTCTATCCTGAGAAATCAGACCCTAGGACTTTTGACAGAAAGATACCATAGCATGCGCCATTTATAGTGGGTGGCCTAGCCAGTGCTGACAGGACCAACGGCCCTGCCTGAAGTGTTGGACACTAGGGTCTGGCTGGATAGGGGGATGGAAATCTGAGGTATAGTGGCAGCAGTGTCCTGTGAGAACCTTTATGTTGGATGATGGCCACCTGGCCCATTGGACCCTCCATCTAGGCAGCACAAACACCAGGAACTCACAGATGACCCAGGAGACCACCTCATTCTCCATGAGGCTTGCCATGGAGGTCTATCTTGGAGACATTCACTGCACATCCTCTATTACTGCTCCTCACCTGCCACCCTAACACCACATCGAAAAGGTACAATTTTGGCTGGGGATGCTGGTCAGTGTGGACAATGTCTCCCAATTTCCTCTTCTATTTCCCATTCCTGTCAGAGCTCATTGTAGGTGGTTTCTTGTCTCTTAAGAGAAAATAGCCTCAAAATTGTGCCTCATTGTGTCCAAAGTCTTTATCCCACCAAGGTCCCCAGCACTCTGGGGAAAACAGCATGAGGTAGCTTCACAGTGTAAGAGGCCCTTATAAACTGCCTTTACCGAAAAGCATTGCAGACCCCAAGAGGCATCTGAAGGTCTCTAGCCCTTGTCCTAAATCTGCAGCCAGTTTGGATCCTGGAAGCTGTAACTGAGAAACATCTCTTTGATAAATAATGCCCTCCAGGGATAACAGAAAGCTTCCTGAAAACATCCTGCAATGTCAGAGCTGAGAGATTGCTCAGTTATGCATACCTTTTGCCTCTGCCCCCAACTTTTTCTCTATATGAACCTGAAGCCCATGTGAATTCCGCAGAGACAGAGCTGAGGTCATCTGATCCTCTTTCCAATGTACACATTGATTAAATCTCCTTTCTCCTCTTTTTATCATTACTCATCTCTTTACTTGGCAATTGGGGACAGGGTGGTTGAGCCTAAATCCAGAATTAGGGCTTTACCCTAAAATCTAGTAACAATAGGACCCAGGCTGAGCCAGGCCGCTAACTGCAGGATTGACCTCAACAACACACTCATCTCTGGACCTCAGTTTCCCATCTGTGAAAACAGTTGCCCAACTTGCAAAACAGATTTTCCATGGACTATTCTTGCTACATTCTATGTAATTCCCATGGACCTGTCCTCTAACTCACAAATTCTCTCTTCATCCATGTCAATTTGATTAACCTATACAGTGAGCTGTTTTTTGTTTCTTTTTTGTTTTTACCTCTCTGGGGCCTTCCACTTGGCCCTTCTTTCCCATAAGGCTCTTAAACTGGACAAGTCAGGGAACTAAAGTGAGATCTGCCAGTTGCCAAATAGCTACAACCCAATTAGGCACTTAGGAAGTAACCATTATGGCGGGGGAGTCATGGAGCCATGAGTCAAAATGTCAAACAAACTTGGGCTAGGAACTGCAATCACTTGGTTTTCATATGCCCTCATTCTGGCCAAGGAATCAGTGTTCACAGGGTTAATATTAGTATTTAAAATTTTAACTTCTAGAAGTTCAAAACCTCTCTGCCCCCAAGCTTGACACCCTATTGTTGCATGCAGGCAAAAGCACCAGGGCTGGCTGGCTGGGTGGACTCACTGGAGATGGAGGTGTAGACAGCAAAGGCCCTGAGGCTGGTCATCTCCTTCCTGCGGGTCATCTCCACCCGCGTGCAGAAGATGTTCTCCCAAGCGTACAGCTTGAGAAGCTTGATGCCACGGAGCATCTCATTGGTCTGCTTCAGCCTCTCATTGGAATATTCCTGCAGGGGTCACTGAGTCAGAGGGGAGAGGCTTTTGCCCCCACCCCACTCAAGAGAAGAGCTGAGGCAGTGCCCTTAACCACCTTCCCAGTTCCTGTCGCCACAGGCATGCTCCCCACCTTCTCTTCATCCCACATCACAGACATAGGAGCTGAGGCTCAGACAGTGTGTCCTACCCAAGGTCAATGACAATGTGCACGTTGGGGAGGAGACAACTGATTTGAGGATAGGAGAGCAGATAGATACAGGCAAGGGCTGGGCAAAGGAACACACACACCTCTGGACACTCACCAGTGTGCTCCGCTGGGCCTGGGAGAGCTTGGTGGCCACAAAGTACTGGACCGGAGCCAGGAGAATGATGACAGCTGCTCCGATTAAGGCACTGACCCCAAGGATGTAGTAGAGGAGAATCACACCCACGATGATCTGGAGAAGGTCACAGGATGAGCTCTCTGACCTGCTGAGGGCCCTGCCAGGAAGCATTGGCAAACACCACCCGCCCCACTAGAGGGGGCATGACTTGATGCCCAAGTTTTCAAAATGTCTTGGGGCTGGAGTGTAGCATGGGAGGAGGAGAGACACAGCAATTTCAGAGGGAGGGAGCAACATGCTGGGCGACGAGCGGAGGTTCTGGGCTGGTAACCCACTGCATTTATCTGCAAGCCTGCCTGAAGCGTGAGCCCACCTTCCCTGTGGAAGTCTCAGAGCTGAGCCTGCACAAGGAGTGTGACGGCACCTTTTATTTTGTTTGCTGGCTTTAGGCTGACAACACATTCTCACTGAAAAAATGGGATCCATGTACCAAGGTTCAAAACTGTGGCAACCATGCCAGACAGAGCCAGCCCAGTGTTTTGCTTACTCTTATGTTCTTGGTGTCTTTCATCCTTTTGTGACTCTGGAAGGTATTCTCTGAAAAGGGAATTCATTTTATTTCTAGCCTTATGTAAATGATTGCCTACTTGTGAATATTCAGGAGAAGTGTAAATTGCTTTTGCCAGTCCCTAAAGCACTAAGATGAGTTCCTCAGGTTACCGTCAAAGGCCAGCACCTTTAAATACAGGGATCACTCTAGAAGAACAAATGTGCTGGCTTCTTTAGTTGAAAAAAGGGAAAAAGTCCGCTTGGTGAGGCCCTGTGGTCCCTGAGCCCTGCAACTGCCTGGCTTGAAGCTCCCTGCACCAGCTCAAGGATTTGTTGTTGTTGTTGGGTGCTATTGAGTCATAGTGACCCTCATAGGGTTTTCAATGGCTGACTCTTTTGGGATTGCCTTGGGAATGGGTTGCCACGTTCTCCCATTTTTGTGGCGCTGGGAATTGAACTCAGGACCTCAGAGACTGCAGTGCAGTGCTCTACCAACTGAGCTAAATCCCAGCCCCCAGCTCAAGGATAGAGTAGGGGACATCTCTGCAGTTTCTGTTAATCACAGAAAGCCTCCTGCATTAGCAGGGATCTACGAGGCTGAGAAGTGACCCTGTCACAGCTGCGTCCCAAAGTTTAAATGATATTAAATGCTAGCATGCATGGCAGAGGACCATATCAGGAGATGAACCTCCTACTCCTGCCAGCTCTGCCCCATCACCCTCTGGGTAGTTTTCCCTGGCAGCTTGTCATTTATTCCCTCATGATCTGTGCTTTGGTGGAGGCAACCAGGGTGTTCTTCAACCACTGGATTGGGTGAGACACCAAGGCAGCTCCTAGGGAACCCAGGATTGGTAAGGCACATGGAGGAGGCCAGAGCCTGCACTCACATAGCCTCCAAGGGATTGGCAGCAGCTGGGGTAGGACCTGGGGACACAGCTGCTGTTGATCCCAGGCTCCTCCTGGTGCTTCTCTGCCCCTTCCTCCCCTGTGCTCCCTAGACCACTTGGTCCACTCCTCTCTTCTATAGGGGCTAGAATGGTCTTCATGAGGGTAGGAGGATCCTTAGTGAATATGAGTGTGCCAAGCAAGTATGAGGAATAAAAGTGCAGGTACAGCATTTATCAGCTGTGAAATCTTGGGCAATTTATCTAACTTTTCTGAGCCTCAGCTTCTTCATCTTTAAAATGGTGACTATAATGCCTTCTTCACATGACTGTTGTGACGATTAAATGAATCTTTATGAAAAGCTCCTAGAATAGTGCCTGGCATATGATTGGAGAGCAATACAGGTGGCTAATCCACAAAATGTCTCAGGGGAACTTTGTAATGAGGGAACCACAGAAAGGAGATACATTGGTATGGTGCTGCTATTGGGTCCCTGTGTGGCCCAGGGTCAAACCCTTGTCCTGTCTATGCCTCTGATGTCCATAGAGTGAAAGAACACAGAGGTCTCCACTGTGGCTGAGTTCCTTAAGTTGAGATCCTTGATAATCCTGGAGCCCATGTAGTCCCTGGAATTATAGGCACAATGTGTGAACAAGCTTCCCCCTACCCCATGATAGATAGAATCTCTAAACTAAATGTAGATTAGTAGTTACCTAGAGCTGAGGGTGGGCTGGGGTTCAACTCAGTTGGTAGAGTGCTGCTGTGCTCTGAGGCCCTAGGTTTGATCCCCAGCACTGCAAAAATATGGGAGAAGGACCTGGCAGCCCACTTCCTAAAGATCAGCCATTGAAAACTCTATGAATATCAGAGTAGCACTGACATAGTGCTAGGCATGGCACAGTGTCAGGGAGTGTTTGGTTCTGATGTACAAAGGGTTGCTATGAGTTGGACTCCACTCAACAGCACCTAACAACAACAGAGCTAGGAGCAGGGATGAAGAATGATGGCCAGTGGGTATGAGTTTCCTTTTAGGGTAATTAAAATGCTCTACATTTGTGATGGCTGCACAATTCTGAGACTATACTCAAATCCACTGAATTGAAAATTTTATTTTTATTTATTTATTTTGCAGCACTGAGGGATTGAACCCAGGGTCTTATGCATGCTAGGCAAGTGCTCCATTCAGCCCCTTTCTCATCTTTTATTTTAAGACAGGGTCTCACTAAGCTGCACAGGCTGCCTCTGGCCTCAGACTTGTGAAGCTTCTGCCTCAGCCTCCCAAGTAGCTGGAATTATAGGCCTGAGCCATGGCACCTCGCTAATTGTACATTTTAAATAGGTGAATTATATCTCAATAAACTGTCATTAAAAAATAAGTATATGTGACCAGGAAAAGATTATAAACTAGGGAGAGCCCATGGTGCTTAGACAGGAGTGGGGCTTCTGAGCTAATTTCAATATTATAAAAAATTGTATATGTCCGATGGCCAGCAGGCTGCACAAAGAATCCTGACCCCATGGAGTTTCCTTGCCTTGGGGCTGAGATTATACCAACTCTTTATTTACAGAGTAGGGTGCTAGGGACTGATGTCAGGGCCTCAAGAATACTAGCAAATGCTCTACTCTGAGCTATAGCCTCAGCCCTCAATTCTTGACAGTAACTCTTGGGAGTAATGCTTATGTGCTGGTCAGACCTACAAATGCAAAGGTATAGTCTTCGATATTAAAAATGGAAAACCAGCAAGGCACAGTGACATGCACCTGTAGTCCCAGTGACTTGTGAGGCTAAGGAAGGAGGATCACATGAGCCCAGGAGTTTGAGGCCAGCCTGGGCAACATAACCAGACCTCCTTCAAACAACAACAACAGCAGCAGCAGCAGCAGCAGCAAAATGGAAAACCAAATGACACTTTGTGCAGAGTAAGTAATCAGTGGAGACAAAAATCCCTGCCCCTTCTCTGTGAGGTGAGGGTTAAATTACACATGTGAGAGAGCCAGCCAGGTTCAGGGCCAGCACAGGGAGGGGATTGTTAGTTATTCAATATTAGTTAGGACTCTTAGCAATGATGCATGTGCAATAAACCCGTCACTGCTGGTAATGATAACACTGCAGCAGGTTTGGGGACAAATATCACTTTATAGGTTTTTCAAGGAGACATGATAGGAAGAGTTTATGGATGAGAGGTGGATGACTGTGTTAGATGAGCTCTCTAGGCCCTTCTGCAGCTTTTACAGTCATTGATCCATCTTTGGAGGGGGGCAGGTTTGCATGGGTACTCAGTGATAGGGGATGGCATATAGAGCTATTCCTCCCCACCCTACATCCTGTCTTCTCTAGCTGTCTCCCTGTATAAGCCTCACTCTCATTTTCCTTTACAGTCTTCAACTGTATGCTTTCCAGGCAAGGAGAACCAAGAAACACCACTAGAAGTCAGGTGTCATGGTGCATGCCTGTAATCCCAGTGACTCAGAGGGCAGAGGCAGGAAGGTTGTGAGTTTGAGGCCAGAGACAGCCTGTGTAATTTAGTGAGACTCAAAATAAAAAAATCAAAAAATGGGCTGGAGGTGCAGCCCAGTGATAGAGCACTTGCAAGTTATGTGCAAGGCCTCACATTCAACTCCCAAGTACCACACAAAGTAAAAAAGAAAAGAAAAGAAATGACTGGAGACAAGGATTTATGCCATCTGCACCCCAAGAAGCCATGCATTCTGGCAAAGCCTTGCTCACACCAAACATGTGCATGTTAGAGTGATCTCCTGTATACTAAGTGGCCACTCTGTGCCAGGCACTCTGTTTGTTGCTTCATTTACATTACCTAACTGAACCATCACTGCAACTCCAGAGAGTCAGAATTGTCCCCATTTCATAGACGGGGAAGCAAGGCTCAGAGAGGCTAAGTATTTGCATAAGCCTGGCTCATTCAAGTCCACACACTTTCTGTTATACCAGGCAGTCCCAGTGCTGGCCTTCTGGGACAAGCCTGGGATTTCACATCCGGCCTAAGCATCAAGGTGAAGATTCAGTCTCAGGACAGGGATCAGACTCCGTAAAAGAAGAGTTCCAGACACAGAGTGGACAAGGATAAGAGGTCAGGTATGGAGGAGTCTCCTACAGTCATTCAAGAAGACTACATCCTTCTGGGCCAGCCCAAAGTTTATCATGTTTTCAATTTCAAAATGAATGCATGCTTATTGGAGAATTTACAAGCATATGAAATAGGATCACTTGCAATCCCATCATAGGGCATTCCAGATCCTATTTTCTGTGAAAATCTGTGCAAATGTACACATATGTATTCCAATTTAGTAGGAAGAATACTGCATATAGTATTTTACAACTTATTCTTTTGTTTAAAAATGTCATGAACATTTTTCAATGCAAGTAAGTACTTTGTTACAACATAACTTTCAATTTCAACAAAAATTTTTGACATGTGAATATTTTATAGTTTAAGATTTAAGATTTGTTACATTTTCCCTCTTTCTTTCTTTCTTTTTTTCTTTTTTCTTTTTCTTTCTTTCTTTCTCTCTCCTCCTCCCCCCCCACCCCCTCCTCATCATCCTTCTCCTTTTTCTCCTTCTTTTTCTTTTCCTTTTTTCTTTTTAGTACTTAGGGGTTGAATCCAGGGCCTTGCCCTTGCTAGGCAAGTGCTCTACCACTGAGCTGCACTCCCAGTCCCTTTCATTATTTTTTATTTTGAGACAGAGTCTCACTATGTTGCACTGGCTGTCTCTAGCCTCAAACTAGCAATCCTCCTGCCTCTGTCTCTGAGTTGCTAGGATTACAGGTGTGCACGATGGCACCTGGGTACATTTTCAATATTTTAATGACACAGCCATCTCTGGTCAGCAAGAGATGGGTAGGATGCTTGCAGTGTATGGGACACTAGAGGGACCAGGGCTATACCCTGACAGAGACCCTGGGAGTAGAAGACACAGGAGAACATGGAATGGAAGTCACTGACAGGACAGGTACCAGCAGATTCTGGTTTTGTGTCCTGCTCCCTCCTCCTCCCCAACCAATCCCCCAAGCACATATCCAATACCTGTACTGGCATAGCCCAGAGGTTTGGGCACAAGAAGAAAAACCACATAAGTTGGTTGGTGTCGATAGCCACCAGGTTGCAGATTTGCCCAGCAGTCATTTCTCCCATGGACAGGTTGGAGGTGGATAGGTGCATAATTTTATTGTAAATTTTTGTCTAGAAATGAGAGAGTAGAGGGATTCACATTCATTATCATTATCTCGATCACCACCCCGATGCCCCAGGTCTGGCATTTGTCAGGAGCCTCTTAGACATCCTCATGGAGCCCTGGAGCAGTTCTGTATTATAATTTCAATTTTACAACATGGTAACTAAAGGCTCAGAGAGGTAAAGGGCTTTGCTATAGATCAAGTAAGGCAAGGAGGCAGCATTCAGACCAGGACACAGCAAATTCCTTCCCCAGGAAGCAAGGTCCCTATTTAAGGGACAGGACTTAATTAGCTCTTAAATCTTAAAAGCAGATCTTCATGTCCAGTTGCATTTTTGATTTACCAGAGGCCAGTAGAGAACACATTTCAGAGCCATAAAAATGATGAAGTGGGGAACTGCCTGTCTCAGCGCGGCTATCTCCACCCTGGAGCCAAGCCCTGTCATCACTGAGCCTTGGAACAAAATAAGGGTTCAGCCTCAGTGGGTCTGAAGTGAGATATGACTGTGAGTGTTGGTCAGCCCCAGCCCCTTCCCTGCCATCCAGCTGCCCCAAGGATCTACATGGGGTGGCCAGGGAGCACCCAGGGTAATGGTTCCCTGTGAACTCGGAACCTAAAAGCTTTACGTGTAGAATGATGGTGCCTCCCAGAAAGATTACAATTTTCAGGTTGTGTGCTCTTGAATAAGGAAAAAGTCATTCCTGTCTCAAGTGTCCTGGGGATGTCTGTTCTTGAGGGCAATTCTATTGTACATGTTGTTGTAAAGTGGATTCCCAGCCCTTAATTCACCTTTTGTGGAAACTCAGGCTTTTCTGTGGTTCAAGTTTTCTTAAAGCAAGAACCTTTACTACGTCTTTCTGAGAGTTTTTATATGCCATGGGTAGGGCTTAAAATAATGGAAACAAAATTTTTGGACTATTCTATGCACTTCCTAGTTTTTGCAAAACCAGGCTTTAAAGGATAATCACCTCATTTCAATGAAGTAGGCACATAATCTGTCAAACAAAGCGTTATTAAGTAAAGACCAGGATACATGGAGACGCACAACCAACTGAGAGCTGGTATATTTTTTAAAAACCTATATATAATTCAGGAATTTTGCTTAATAACTTTTCATACAAAAACCACAGCTATTCTCAAACTCATGAAGACACAGGCTCTCATCTATGAGGGTAAGTTTTCTGTAATTAATCTTCTGGAAATATCTGCAAGGGAGAAGGTCTTTTATTTCCTAATTTGTTTCCATAGTTAATGCCAGTATTTCCTTTTTTTGATGTATGAATTAGTCTTTCTTATTAATGCAAAAAATTCAAGCAGTTTGATAAAAACAATTACATACTAATATATTAAAGTCATTTTTGGCTCTTTTAGTGTAATTGGAAAATACTGGGTTGGTGTGTGATTTATGACATAGAAATAAAAAATAGTTTTAATGACAAAACTATCCAACCACAAAATTGGCTGTGGTATTGCAAGTCTGTCTGTCACTGGAGAAGTTTGAGGAGAGGCTGGGGTTTTCAGAGAGGTTTTCTGAAGTGAGCAACTGTTTGGTCCTTCCTAGCTCTGAGCGCCCATGAATCTTAGAGGGTCCTAGACTTTTGTGAGCACTTTCCATCATTGTCACATGATGACAACTCTGAGGAAATGCTCTGGTTCCTCCATGAAAACCCATTGCACAGGTTGTGCACTATATAACTTTAAAGCTACCAGTCAGACAGACTACCAAGACAGCCAGAGTTTGGTCCCTGATATGGTCCCCAGCCCAGGCTGTACCTTTCCTCTATTAATCTTTCTTCTCTATGAAGTTCATGGAAAACTACTGGGGAGGGCAGAAATGGCTGGTTAGTCTCCGTTCTCTCCTTTACACAAAGAGAATTTCTAGCAGGGCACATATGGACTCAGACGATTGTATGGCTGCTGTACCAGCCCTGACTCTACGTGAAAAATTAAGAAACTTCTATCCTATTCAGACTACTCTCATAAGGGCTCTCTATTCTAATTATCAAACCAACATTCTAGTGGAAACCACGGGGCTTGTATAACTCTCATCATCACTATCTTCAAAGGGTCCGGAATCCTCCTTGACTTTGATCACCCTTCCAATTAACTCCAAAAGGCAGGAAGGACCAAGAGCATAGACTTAAGTGGTGAAGCAGACCAGAAAAGTCTCTTTCACTGGTGACTCCAGGTTTAAGAGCTCAGATAGATCTTAGAGGCTGTGTAGATCTGGTATGTCTAATGAACTTCTTTTTTTTGCACCCAAAGAAGACTATCTGATAGACCTCTGGACAGTACTAGAGAAAGATTCTGTGGTTGCATCTGTACTCAGCAGGAAGCAATGCTGTGATTGATTTGTGCTGTCTGCTCCTATCAAGGGTTGAGCAGTTGACGTATCAGGTCTAGCCCAAGGCAGTACCTGAGCTAGAATTGCTTACTAAATGTCTCAACTCTAGCCCAATATGCTTTCTACTATCTCACACTACCTTGGCAATGTTTATATCCATGCAGGACAACAAAAACAAATTCACAGAAGAATTATTCTTGAGTGTCTATGAGAAGAAACAATGCAGTTTTTTTTATTGTGAAGTGAGAAAAATAATCATCCAAGTACCTGTATTGCGCCTCTCAAGTTAATTCCGGTTTCAATGGCAACATAGTAGGATGCTTGCAGAAACGTCCTTTGTAGTAGGAGGGCGAGGAACAGAAGAACAGCTAAGACGTAGGCATTGCCAAGGAACTCTTGAGATGAGACAAAGTACACCCCGAGAAATTGTGTCTGTTGGAAAGAGAAGGTCAAAGGTGCTTGTCATTGCCAGCAAAATGACATCATCTGCACATATCACTGTGGCATCATGGCCATGGTTATCACAGCACCCTCCATGATTGCAAAGCCTTGTGTAATTGGGAGTGAGTAAAAAAGACTGATAAATCCAATTAAACCTTCTATTAAGTACAGGGAGGTTTGCCTGTGCTCTCATCTTCCCACTTGGGGGAAAATGAAGCCCAGTTCTAATCTCAAGGTCATAAATATGACTCTCAGCATTGTGTCCACCAGGCCCAGGGGAGCTCACTCTGAATGGAACAAGAATAAATAAAGCAAGTTGCAAAGGAGCCAAAACCAGAACTGCTAGAGAAAATCTCATGATGTGTTCTCTGCTACAGAAATGGAATCAGCAGTGGCCTTGTCCCCTATGTACCAGCAGCCTGCCATGCAGTAATTTCTGGGCAGAAAAAACCAGTGGAAAACCTCACACCATAATGTTCCCAGGGGACAGGTGAGAACTCAGTACTAACAATAGACTGAAAAGATCGCAGACCTAACCTCCAAACTTTTGGGCTCCCAAGACCTCTTTTTAAATTAAGGCGCTCTCTGCACTCCCAGAAAGATCCCAGATGATAACCAGCAAAGCAAAACATTTTGCCTTTGTTGCTAAAGATACCAGGGAGCAACAGCATGTCTGTTTCCAAATTCAGCATCACTAGCTCCCAGGGAAACTTTGATCTTCATAAATCCATTACTGTCTAGCAGAGCCACGTCAATCTTCCCATGAAGACAAACTCTCCCCTTTCTGAGACTCTGCTCTGAACTTGGTGTGGTATTTAGGAGGTTGTGGGAGCCATGGCAGGGTAAAGAGCAATGGGAAGTACAGGGAAAAGGAGCCCAGGGGCAGTTCCCGGGTCAGGATCTGGCCAGTAGGGATAGGCTCTCAGCAGAGGCTTTTTCTTAGAGTCAGAAGTTCCTGGATCTTGGATGCAGGGCTTCCCGATGGTGGGAAAGACCTCACTCTCAGTTTAAGAGGGGCCCTCCCAATCAGCCCTCACTGCTCATGGATCTGGCTGGTCCTGCGTGCAGCTGCCTCTCCCTGGCTCTGTAGGACACGGGTCTCTCTCTGTTGGGGGCAGCCGGAAGACACAGGGAGACCTCCAAGGAATATGTGCAAGACCCTGAGAGGAAGGTCCTGCTGACCCTTGGAGCTCCTGACCCTGGATTCCATTTGCCAGTGTGCCAGAGGGAGGGGCAGAGGCAGGAGGTAGAAGAAGGAAGGGTGGGGGTGGGCTGCAGGGGAGAGACTCGACCTTACAGGGGAAGGCAGGGACAGGTGGCGCATTTATTGGGTGCAAAACTCCATCCTCACAGAACATAATGAGAAGGATGCTGCTGTTGGGCCCACTTTACACATGAGGGTTTGGGGACTGTTAAGCAGCTGGCCCAAGGCTACACATAGTGTTGTCAAGGGACAACATGTGAACATGAACCTGCATGGTGCCAAAACACTCCTCTGTACCCGCTGCCTGGCCTGCATCCAGCCCTTTGACCTTGAGTCAAACCTTGAAAGTCCTATTGTCAGATACAGACTTGTGGATCATGGGCAATGGAAATACACCCACTGGCTGGCTGTGGGTCAAAAATATGGGTGCATGTGGTCTCAGGAGAACCCAGTCCTGCTTACATGCCCTGGGCTTCTTCTACCACACCATCCTCTTCAGAGTCCTAGCTCTGGAACATGGAAACCATCATTTCAAAGCTAAACACATCACAGGCAGCATTCTAAAGGAGATAATTTAATATAAGGAAAATGACTGTATATGCAGAGATGTTTGCTTCTGAGTTAGAGCAGGGGACAGTGTGAAAACCAGGGCAAAATGTTCAGCCCTAGGGATTGGTAAGGGAGGTTACGAGACTGATGGGAACACTATGCATCCAAGACCACTGATCACCATGGAATGCCACAAATGTGCTGTGCCACAGCCACTGTAAAACACCTAGACTGCAGAATGAGGGCAGGAGAAGACAAATGAACTCGCATGTTGGCTAGACTGTGGGTGGTACTTGTCAAAGGCACACATTGATACTTGTACATTTTTAACAAAGCAACAAATTCTCTTTTGCAGCTCTAAAGGCAAAACCTTAGCCCCCTTCTTCCCCCAAGACACACATATCCAAGACCAAAAAACTATTTCTGTGGATCGAGAATTTTGTGACCTGTTAAAAATGAAAGTCTTGCCACAGGTATAAGTCAGTAGGTCTTGATTAGATCTCTCTTTAAAGAGAGAGTTTCAAAAGGATGGAATCTGCAGTAGCTAGGTTTTGAATGAGAAGTGAGTAGCCAGCTGAGCGCAGTGGCACACACCTGTAATCCCCATACCTTGAGAGGTGGAGGCAGGAAGATTGCAAGTTTGAGGTCTGTGAAATTCAGCAAGACCCTGTCTCAAAACAAAAATTTTAAAAAGGGTCTGGAGGTACAGCTCAGTGGTAGATCACTTGCTTAGCATGTGTGAGGCCTTGGGTTCAAACTGCCCAGTACTGGAAAAAAAAACAAAAGGAAGAAAAAGAAAAGTGAGTACCCAAGGCTCACATACTGGCATACACCTATAATCCCAGCACTTAGGAGGCAGAGGCAGGAGGATCATGCCTTCAAGGCCACCCAGGGCTATATACAGAATTCCAGGCCTACCTGGGCTACATAGTGAGAGCTTGTCTCAAAAATAAAATAAAATAAAATAAAATAAAAGCCCCATAAAAGGTGAGTATTGGACCAGCCAACAGGCCTGGAGTGCCACCCAGGGAAGGCAGACCCTCGTGAGGTCTACCGATGAGGGGCCTGGGAGGGGGAAAAGAGATGCGAAGGTACTGGCTGGTGTCCTGAAGGCCCCACAGCAGGACAGAAAAGACCAGAACCACAACTTGACATTTGGTGGTGGAAGATACGCTTTGGAAGAGCATATGTCCTAGTCTTGCATCTTCCTATGCTCTGGGGGAAGAAGCTGTGTTTATTTTCAGGAATTTCCCCAGCAGTGTTTACTGAGTATTTTTTAAATGAATCAATGTCTGTGATCTCCAGGCCCCATTATAGCACATTTCCCCACTTGATAGGTGGGGCCTGCCGAACGTTGTGCCCACTGAGGACCATAAAGAGAATTAGGGGTAGAGGTAGGACTGGAGACCGGGACCCCTAACTTTACAGTTTTGATCCCCATTGTCCCTGCCTAGCCAGAGGTGTGACTGGAAAGGTCCCCTTCTGTGTTCTCTGGAGCTTAAAGAAAAGGAGGTCACTTGGAGTCTTGCTTTCTATTTTGGCAGGAGTTAAAAGGTAGGCGCTTGCCTGGTAGGCCCTGGGCAAAAGCAACACACCTACCATCCATCCAAGACCATGTGACATGGAGGCCAAGAGCCTGGACTTGGAGGTCAGCCGTGTCTGAGTTTGAATCCTGATTCATTATATAATAGCCATTGTGTCCTTAGGTAAGTCCCTCAACCTCTCTGAACCTCAGTTTCCTCATTTGTAAAACGATACTATTAAAGGTTTCTTCCTCAGAGAGTTTGTTGTGAGGATTCAATGTAACAAGGCATGTAAAAAGCATTTAGAAGCATAAGGACTCAATGTATGGTAACTTGTGCACTGTCCATTGCAGAATCCTTTTCCACATGTCTCTTGGGGGTCAGGCGGGGAGCTGGGTGCTGGGTACACAGAGGTCAGATGATGCAGTTCCTGTCTGAACTCTTGGAGAACTCAAAGTTGAGTTGAAATTGAGTTGAGGAAAGAGAAAAGAGATACTTTTATTGTTGTTGTTATGCTAGGGATCAAACCCAGGGCCTCATACATACACTCTACTGCTGAGCTATAGCCCAGCCCATAAGGGGTGCTTTCATGGTGGATGCACAGATATTGTGGGACCACAGAAAAGAGGTATCTAATTCAATCAGAGCTGGAATTTAGCTCAGTTGGTAGAGCACTGCACTGTAGTCTCTGAGGTCCTGAGTTCAATTCCCAGCACCGCAAAAATGGGAGAAGGGCCTAGCAATCCATTTCCAAGGCAATCCCCACAACAGTCAGCCATTGTAAACCCTGTGAGGGTCGCTATGAGTCGGATACTGACTCGACAGCACCTAACAACAACAAACAACAATTCAATCAGAGGAGGGCTTAGTGGAGGAGGTGACGTAGATCAAAGTCTTGGTGGCTGAGGAGTCACTGACACAAAGGCAGGTACTCTAGGCCAAAGCAGCTACTTGAACATTGCTATGAAGAGGCCAATTTACAACATCCCAATGTCACAGAAGCACCCATGCACTTATGTCCAGTGACAGCTAAAAATATGACCACTCAATGGGGATGGAACATAGAGGGAGAGAGAGAGAGGGAGATACAGAAGAGGGGAGGAAGCACACCAAGAAAATACGGACAGACTGAAGAACTTATATACAGAACCCTAATCCAATCCCCTCAAGAGTCTATTGGCTTGTCATGCTGTGGTGGCTTGCATGTTGCTGTGATGCTGAAAGCTATGCCACTGGTACTTTAGATATCAGCAGGGCCACCCATGGTGGACAGGTTTTAGATGAGCTTTCAGACCAATATAGACTAGGGAGAAGGACCCGGCAGTCCACTCCCAAAACAATTAGCCATTGACAATCCTATGAATAGCAGAGAAGCACTGTCAAATGTAGTGCTGGAAAACGAACCCCCGACGTTGGAAGGCATTCAAGAAGTGACTGGGAAGAGTTGCCTCCTCAAAGTAGAGTTGACCTTAATGATGGGAATGGAGTAAAACCCCTGGGACCTCCAGTTGCTGATGTGGCACAACTTAAAATGAGAAGAAACAAGTTGTTGTTGTTGTTGTTAGGTGCCGTCGAGTCGGTATTCAACTCATAGTGACCCTCATAGTGTTTTCAGTGGCAGACTGTTTCGGGATTGCCTTGGGAGTGGATTGCCAGGTCCATTCTCCCATTTTTGCGGTGCTGGGAATTGAATTCGGGACCTCAGAGACTGCAGCGCAGCACTATACCAACTGAGCTAAATCCCAGCCCAGAAGAAACATAGTGGTTGTAATAATGGGCTCAAACATAAGAAGATCGTGTGCCTGACACAGCATTGGGGAGTGCTTTGTTCGGTTGTACATAGGGTCTCTATGAGTCAAATCTGACTCAATGGCACCCAACAAAACAACAATAATCCATTCTCCCAAAGAACTTGTTTAGAAACACACACGTACCACCCTATATGTTTTTTCCCACTGAGGCATAGAGACTGGTTGAAGCTTCAGCCTTGGATTTAACCCTGACTGTTCTTTCTTTTTCTGGCTCAGCTGATAGCCCAGAGCAGTACTGGTAGGTTTCAGATACCAGCAACTCTTTATGATTCCAATTCCCTCACCCTCCAGCCAGCTCAGTGGCATCCACTGCAGGTGACAGATTGGAGTGGGGGTTGGGCAGGATTGGGGCTGGAAATAACTAGATCATGGGCGGAGCTCAGCCTGGGTCCCAGCTTTCCCTAGGGAGAGTCAGGCAGTGAGAGTACCAGCAATCTGGTACAATCATAGACCCATCCGATAACTAAAGAAGCCATCAGATCTGCTCATCCTCGCAGGTGCCAAGAGCTATGCGTTTCTCACCAACTGTGAGTGTCCTGGAGGGGAAGAAGGGCAGGGCAGCCGCTGATACAGAGTAAGCAGTGGGCGCCGCTGTGCAGATGGAAGCAGGGTGGATTGAATGGGGGAGAAACACGGCTGCAGCAGCCAGAGCTTCCTTCTGTGGTTCCTAAAGACCAGAATAGCACTTGGCTCTATGCGTCAAGCTGCGGGGAGCAGGGAAATGAGCCAAGTGGCCCCTGTAAATGGCTCCTTTGCCCCATTTTCTGGACTCAGATGAGAATTAAGCCACATGAAGCAGCCATATGATGGAGAGCTCTTTGTTCTGGAGGCCGGGGACTGCGTTTACTTTCAACTCTAGTTGCCATGTCGGAAATTTGCTGATTGCATTTGGGCTGCAGGGAACAAATATTAAATCTGATAAGGCCTGCTGCCACTGAGGCAGGGCCATCTGTCCCAGGGATTTGCGTCCTGATAATGAACTGGGACAAGAGCATTCCAACGACAGGGGGATAAATCCCACGGTTTGTGTATAAATAAAGGGGAAAAGGCAGCTAAGGTAACACTCAGATGAACCAACATTCCGGGTGCTGCTTTCACCCTCTCTCCAGCACGTTCTGCGTCAGAGCTCTCTCCTTAGAAGAATCCTCCAAGCGTTTGGGGAGAACAGGAAGAGGAGGAGGATGTGGACAAGGTAATAAGGGCACTGGCCTGATATTAACAATTGGCTCCATGTCGCTATAGGATTGTGAAAGTATTCTGGGGTTGTCTATGATCAGGTTAAAGCTGAAGGTGACACTGCTATGGACAAGAGAAATAATCACTTTTCTTCTCTTTTCTCAGGCCACGTAAAGGTCAGAGGCTCAAAAGAACAGAAAAGACCTCAAAAGCCATAAAAATCTAAATAAGCAAAAAGACTCCCTATGTTCTTGATTGAACAAGAAATTTCCTCTTCTGGCCAACTCCTATTCATCTGACAAGGCCTCATTCAAATACCCCTCCTTTATGAAGTGGTCCGTGATCATTGGCTGAGTTAGTCACTCTCTTTTCCCACAGTTCCCTTTATATTCCTTCTCATGGTCATATGTAACACACAGTATAAAAATATTTTATTTAGATTTCTCTCTTAAACATTGATTTCACAAGCCTTTGAGCCAACGGTGATGGTTTGACTTAAAGTAATTTAATATCATGGTTGTAAGTATGCAGACTATGGAGTAAAATAAAGTTGGATTCAAATCTTCACTTTATAACTTACTAGCTGAGAAACCCTGGGGAAAGTTACTTAACCTCCCTGAACTGAAGGTTTTTCATCTGTAAAAATGGGGATAATAATACCCATATAATGAATTATATGGTATGGGAGTTATATCTCAATATTCCTGTTACCATAAAAAAATACTTCAAGGATGAAATGAGAAAACACATGGATAACTCCTGCACACACCAGGTATATATCAAGTGATTGCTTTGTCTCCCCTGGCTCCAATTTCCACTCAAAACTACCCCAGCTTGCTGGGCACTGTGGCTCACACCTGTAATCCCAGTGACTCAGGAGTCAGAGGCAGGAGGATTCCAAGTTCAAGGCCAAAGGCAGCCTGTGTAATTTAGTGCATGTGACCCTGTCTCAAAATAAAAAGCACAAAGTAGGCTGTGGGTGCAACTATTGTTGATAGTCTTCATCATAACCAGTGCCACCATGTTCTCACAGCCCCACACAGGTCCAGCACACAGCAGGGCTCAGTAAACGTTTGCTGAATAAATCAGACCAACAGACTTGGCACATCCGTATTTCTGAACAAAAGTCCTTAGCTAACTAATTATATTTCCAGAAAAATTAATATAAACCTCTTGAGGATTAACTGCTGTGAGGTTAGCGCTCATGGATGAATTAACATTACACATGGGATGTCATAAATTATTAAGAGCGGTCATTACTAAGTCTCTGCATCATTTTTGGACTGACTGTGGTTAAAATGTTAATAATGGCATCCTCACTGGGAAGATAAAGCCTTGAGTCTTACTAGGGGTGAAAAGTTTCCCATTTGTGGCATCTACACCAAAGTGGCTGCAGAGAATAAAGTAGCCCTCTGCCCCCAAAGTGGGTACTACTGCCCCAAGCAGGGAAGATCACCCCGGAAAAGGTTTTCTGACTATTTTGTCCAAAACTTTTCAGTTCATAACATCTTTTGAGCTGAAAAGACAGCTCACCATCATCCAGCCTAGTGGGTTTCAAGTATTTTTGAACCACGGAACCCTTATTTAAAAAAGAAATTTTATACTCAGGCTCCCCACTTCAGAGTTAATTTGCTATCTGCTTCTCCTATCCAGGTCCCAGCCATGTTAAGCCTATATCCATTATGTCTCCTCTCTGATTCAAGGCATATTACTACCAGAGCTCTCTCTATAGAAAAATACAAATAGGAAGTACAATATATCGCTACACAAGAAAGACAAAAACTGCAAAAACAGTACTATGAAGTGTGTCGATGATGTAGAGAAGACAAAACTCTCATACAATTCTGGGGGAGAGTATAAAAAAGAAAAAGAAAAAAGAAACTTTAGTGGGAAAGCCCAACATTTTAATAAAACTGGGGTAGGTTTTTTTTTTGTTTGCTTGTTTTGTTTTTTAGTACCGGGCAGTTGAACCCAAGGCCTCGTGCTTGCATGCTTTGCAGGCACTGTACCACTGAGCTGCACTCACAGCCTACTTTATGCTTTTTATTTTGAGACAGGGTCACATGCATTAAATTACACAGGCTGCCTTTGGCCTTGAACTTGGAATCCTCCTGCCTCTGACTCCTGAGTCACTGGGATTATAGGTGTGAGCCATGGTGCCCAGCAAACTGGGGTAGTTTTGAGTGGAAATTGGAGCCAGAGGAGACAAAGCCCTACCTAAGACTTCCCATGCTCCTAAACCCCAACAGGGGCCTCTAATATATCACTGCAGAACCACGAGAGCAGTATATGCACAATTGAAGAAGCCAGAGCCCTGTGAACTTATTCAATCCACCACATCTAACAACCACAGAAGCTCTGGATGCTGACGGATCACTGCACTTCCTGCAATTTTGGAATCCTTCACCACAGGAGCAGTGATGGCCATCACCATGGAATGGACAGAGTCAGGCGCCATGAAACTCTTGGGGCACAAGCTCACCTCTTGGCATTTCAGGCGACCAGACATAGAGCATCCTCCAGAGGCAACTGTTGCTGCGGGCTTTGCACATGTGTGAGGAGCCACCCCAGTGCAGTCATGGTCCCCCCCAACATTGGCTTCCTGCACGCTCATGCACACATGCATGAGATAGTTGTGGGATAGACCAGCTGTCCTGCACTACCCCAGGGCCAGCCTACCTGGGGCTGGAAGACGCGGTTCTCCCTCCCAAGGTGGTCCACGATCCCAAAGATGCACAGTGGCCCCGCAAAGCCCAGCAGGTCAGCCAAGATGCGGAAAGTACTGCTGAGGATCAGGCGTCTCCCGAAGGCATGGCAGAGTGCCCTCCAGATGGCCCGGGCGCCCTGCACGCTCTGCATGTCCTTCCGCTGCCAAGAGAGATGCATGGGCAGGTCCGAGTGGTCGAGGGCTCACTATGGCAGAGCCCAGCCTCCCAGGATGCCCCTGGCTCCTGCTGCCTGGGGAAACCAGGTGGCCACATCCTGTTCAAACAGGTGAACTCCACGAAGAAACCATGGAATCACGGAGTACAGTGGCAGGTGGGCCCTATCAACACCACCATGGTCCAGGGGGAAGCTGAGGCCAGAGGGATGATAAGGCCACACAGCTGGTCAGGGGCTATGTGATGAGCATTGCACCACCCTTGCTCATTACCACCTGCTGTCATGTCTGCCTTGCTGTCTGCCTTGCTGTCTCCCCAGATGCTAGGGCAGAGGCATGAAGGAGCACTGGATAGGGACTCAGGAGACCAGTTCTGCCATCTGCTGGCTGTGGGCCAGCTCTGGGTAGGTCATCGTCTTTCTTGGGGCCTCAGTTTCCTTTTCACTGACACAGGGAGATCTTTGCCTGGTCAAACTCATAGAGCTGAGATCCTTGCCTGGTCAAACTCATAGAGCTATTTTGAGGATCAGGCCAACACCCCGACCCTCCAAACTGGGTTAAAGTTCACACCTTCATAGATATTGAGCTCTAGAAGGAAGGGCATGGGGCATGGGGGAGTCTGGTGGGACTATTTCCCTTATCAGGCCTCAGTTTCCTCATCTGGGCAATGAGAATGTTAGGCCAGATGACCTAAAGTGTAAAGGCCATTTGAACTGTGACTGTCCTATGAATTTTGGTCCTGTCACTGGACTTGTCACTGGCCACTGGCCTCTTCCATCACTGGGCCACAGTTTTCCTGCCTGTCCCACCAGGGGTTTGACCTGATGCCCTCTGAGGTCCCTGATGTGACTCTATACAGGACAGGGAATGTGTGGGGTAGTCATGTGCCCACTGACCTCCTGGGCATCGAAGGCCTCACAGAGCCGCCGGTAGTTGGTGAGGGCCCTCATGGCAATGGGCAGCTTCCCAATGGCTCGCAGGTCAATGGGCTTCTTGTGGGCTGTCTTGATGAAGGCGTTCATCCACCAGTAGGTGCCCTTGGAGAGCAGGTTCACGAAGGGCTGCAGGAAGCGCACCCCCAGGTCTTGCAGGTCCTCAGGGGGCTTCACTTCTTTTGGTGTCTTGAAGAAGATGTATCTCTGTGGGGGAAAAGGGTGGGGGGATGGGTAAGTGCAACTCATTACCTCCTACCTCCATGTAAGGATCTGGGGTGTGACATCTCACACTTGGCCTCCAAGAGATGTGGCCTATACTTATTCCAGGAAAATGAGCTCTCAACAGCTCTTGGCCACCAATGCCAGATCCTTCTTCCTTAGTAACTACTCACTGAGGTCTCCTCTGAATCCTACTGGCCAGGCTGGATTGGGTTTAAGTTGAGTTGGGAAGAACAAGGGTCTCCCATGTACCATCTTCTCCACAGGGCTAAGGACACTACTGTTTCATACAGAATTTACAGAATTTGAAGTCACGAAGACCTAGGTTCAAATCCTGCCTCCTCCGTGTACTCACAAGGTATTTTTGGTCAAGCTTCATCTAAAATGTTTCCTCATCTTTAAAGAAGGTGGTACTAGTATCCCACGTTGCTGTGAAGGTCAGTTGAGGGAGGGAATGTAAGGGGCTTTATGTCCTGGAGATCATCAACTAAAAGAAGTGGGGCCAGAGAAATACAAATTAAAGTAGCACTTCAAACTAGGCACAGTGCCACATGCCTGTAATCCCAGCAACTCAGGAGGCTGAGGCAGGAGGATCACGATTTCGAGGCCAGAGGAAGCCTGTATAACTTAGGGAGACCCAGTCTCAAAATTTTAGTAAGGATGTGGGGCTGGAGGTACAGCTCAGTGGTAGAACACTTGCTTAGCATATGTGAATCTGTGAATATGTGAAGTGGTATAAAAATAAAGTAGTACTTGAGCTTGGCACTCATCAGTACTTGAGCTTGCCAAGTTAGAAAGGGCTACCACCCTGCAGCTGGCTGGAGGTTGGACAAAGAGTTGTCTCATTCACTGCTGGTGGAGAGCAGACTTTCTGGCCAGCAATCTGCAACATTTATTACAATTTAAAATGCACAGATTCTTTGGCCCAGCAACTCCCCTCCTTGGATTTTCAACAATACATAAAGATAGAAGTATGTTCAACAAACCATTACTTGTGAAGGCAAGAATTTGGCAACAAGGCAAATGCCAATCAGTACGGTGATGGCTGAATAAATTATGGTTCATCCACGTGGTAGAATATTATGCAGTTATTGAGAAAACTGGATTAGCCATGAGAAGGCTTGGGGGGAGTCTTAAGAGACATTTGTTGGATGAGAAAAGCGTGATTCAGAAAACAGTGTATAATATGATCTCATTTTTATAAAATAAATATTGAGGAGAAAAACATATATTTACAAAAGTTGAGAAAAAATCCTGTATGGATATTTGTTTAGATGGAGTATATGGGATTAGATTAATATAAACAGTATGGAAAGACAAACTAAGTTGTCAGTCTGAATTGCCTGGGAAGGTGGGGTGAGGGCAGAGAAGGCCGGACTCTGAGGTGGAGAAGAAAGAGGGAAGCAAGGGGAAACTCAGAGGAAAACAAAACAAAAGACGCAGGCAGTTACATGTCTAGTCATTCAGACATTAAAGTACAATGAGCCATGGCGTAGCCTGTAATCCCAATGACTTGGGAGGTGGAGGGAGGCAGGAGGATCATGAGGTTGAGGCCAGAGGCAGCCTGCGTAACTTAGTAAGACCTTATCTCAATATAAAAAATAAAAAGTGGGGCTGGGGGTGTAGCTCAGTGTTACAGTGCTTGCAAAGTATGTGTGAGGCCCTGGGTCCAGGCCCCAGTACTGCAACAAAACAAGACAAATAAACAAAAAACCCTACAAACAAGCTGCCCTGTCCCTGAACAAAAGCAACTGGGAGAAGCCAGTCCTTGAAGTTTTTTTTCCCTCTCTATTGGAGTCAACCATCCTTTAATCTTAGCTAATCATGCCGTCCCCTCCTCTCCTTCTGGGAGCCTGGGGGAGATAGCACTAGGCCCCTGGAATAGCTCTCCTGAAACTTCCCCCACTGGCTTTGGCTCCCTTCCTGGGGCAGGGAGAGTAAGCTGGCATCTTCTCAGGCTTGGCTGGCCGGTGGGTGGGGGTACACACTCAGGAAGAGGACAGTGATCAGAGCCCCACCCCCTCCTGCCCTGGTCCAGCTGCACCCTCGGGTGGCCTGCTCACCCTCACCCTGATGACGTTGAGCTCCACAAGCAGCAGCATCCCGTACAGGATTACCAGCAGCCCCGTGAGGCAGAAGCGCAGCTGCGAGAAGCCGATGGCATGGTCGTAGAACTTGACAAACTTGATGGTCTTGGTGATGAAGGCCAAGGTCCAGTAGACGAGCAGGGCTGCCGAGGAGAAAAAGGAGAGCACGGAGGACACGTGTGTGTGTGTGTGCCTGTGTGCATGGAGTGGGCAAGCATGGGGGAAAGGAGGGGAGAGAGAACTGGTGGGGCGTGCACAAATTTCCGATGTGTACATGTGAATACATTAGAGTGTCCCTTTGAGAGGAACCACAGACATTATAGCACTCATGACAGGCATGTTAAGAAACATTGATGATCTGCTAAGTCAAACTGGTCAGACAAATCTCCCTTAAATAAATGATAATGAGAAGAATAAGATAATTATTTCTTGAATTTAACTAAGTTACAGGCAGGGTTTAGCTCAGTTGGTAGAGTGCTGCTCTGCCGTTTCTGAGGTCCTGGATTTGATCTGCAGCACCACAAAAACGGGAGAAGGACTTGGCAGCCCACTGCTGAAACAATCAGCCATTGAAAACCCTATGAATAGCAGAGAAGCATAGACATAGTGTCAGGCATGGCACAATGTCAGGTAGTGTTTCGTTCTGTTGTACATAGGGTCACTGTGAGTCAACCCAATTTAAAGGGAACTAACAACAACGAAAAGTTACAGGTACCGGTGCAAGTAAGCACTTTCAATACATTATCTTATTTATTTCCTATAATAACCTGTGAGGAAAATATTTCCCTCACCCCCAATTTACCATACAAAGGAACTGAAGCTCAGAAAGGTTAGGTAACTGCTCCAAGGTCATGGAGCTTATAAGCAGTGTTAGCCTAACCCCAGAGCCCACATAGGAAGCGCCAGGCTACAGTGACTTCCATGTGAAATTTCCAAGCTGAGGAGAACTTATAGGTCATTCGATCCAGTTCATTTATTTTACAGATGAAGAAGCTGAGGCCCAGAGGAAGCAAACTGTTTAAGTTTGCCGACAGCTTATGACAGAGAGTAGTTGAAGGCCCAGGTCTCTGTCTTCACAGTCCAGAGCTCATGGTAACATGACGATGTCCTTGGGTGGCCTGAGAATATGGGGGATACAGAAAAAGTGAGTCACAGTCCTGAGAAAGAGTGCAGAATAGTGGTTAGAAGTGAGACCTTGCAGCCAGACATAGTTGGGTTCATATGTTGTGACATAAGTTGTGTGACTTTGGATTAGTCATATCCCCATTAGACCTCAGTGTCCTCATCCTTTCAATGGGGACAATAACAGTACTACCTCACTGGTGGATGTGAGCAGCATATGGAAAGCACTTAGCACAAGGAGCTGGGGGTAGCAGGTGCTCTTTGGGCATCAGCTATTTTTTTTTAATTATCTGAGGATTTCAGATTTGAGAGGAAGCAAGCATCAGAAGCTAAGGAGGGATTCTGTCCTAAATTCTGACTCTTTCCTCTAAACTGCAATAAACCATGGTCAGCTTGGGACAACAAACACCAGCAAAAACTAGTAAGTTGCCCTCGAGGGGGCTCTTTGGCACTGGCAGCTCCTGCCCTCTTTGCTCCTAGTTGTTGTTGTTAGGTGCCGTTGAGTTGGTATTCAACTCATAGGGACCCTACATATAACAGGTGAAACACTATTGTCAATGCTTCTCTGCTATTCATAGGGTTTGTGTAGGGCACTGCCTAGAGAGGCAGTTTGCCGTGGGGGCTATCTAGGCCCACTCGGAGGTCTAAGTCTTGTTCCCCAGGCAGTAACCTTTGCCCTACATCTGGGAACCCCTGGGTGGCAAGCTTCCAAAGATGACATTGGCATCTGATCCCTTTCCTTAGGCCCCTTGACACTGATTGGCTTTCCAAACCACCGAATGGCTCCTTATTGGACCGTTCAGGAACCACCCACAATTGGTCACTTTACAAACCCAAATTTGCATATCCCCCCTGATTGGCCAAGACCCATATGGGGTGACTGCCTCTGATTAGTCCCTGGCTAGCCCCTGGAGGGGCTATAAGGATGGTACACGGAGTAGTCAGGGCCCATTCCACCGGCTGGGACAGACGAAGAAATAAAGAGCTGTTTGAGCTGAGCACTTGGAGTTGGCATCTTCAATGGGAAGAAAGAAGCAAGGAGCCACCGTGGGCATAAACCTCTGAGCCTGCCTTTCTCAGGGCTTCTCAGAGTAGCCATGGGCATAAGCCTCCTTCCCAGGTGGTGCGGCTGTTGGGTGCTCCGCTCCCCCTCACCAGACAGTAGATCCTCGGCCGCTGGTTCCCGCTCACGGCCGGAGCGAGTCCAGTGCCAGGGCGATGCCCCACAGGTTTTCAATGGCGGATTGATTTCTGGGAGTGAGTTGCTGGGTCCTTCTCCCAAGCCTACAGCACCTGGTGTTCCCAGGCGGTCTCTCATTCAAGTACTAACCAGGCCCGACCCTGCTTAGCTTCCGAGATCTGACAGGATCAGAAGAGCCTTTTTGCTCCTAGAGCCACACATAATAAGGATCATCTCAATGCCTGTCCTCTCCCCACACCCCAAGTTCCTCTAGGGAGGACCCATTATGCCCTAAGGAGACTTGCATCTTGACCTTCATCCTAGAGATGTCAGACCATCTCATGGGGACAAAAAGTGAGATCTGCCCGGCCTGGCTCTGGGTTGGGATGCAGGTCAAGATGTTGCACCCCACCACGTGGCCAGGCCTGAGTGTGCTCAGGTGGGCTGGTGCCTTCCCCCTCAGGTCCCTGGTGAAGGCCTGAGGAGCATGGGTGGAAGCCATGACTGTGATGACGTCCTTACAACTTATGGTTTGTTCTGGTCTCCAGATCAGACCTCCTTGATGGTACCCTCCTTCAAGACTCCTTCCAAGGCATCAGAACTCCTTTCACCCTGGGAAACAATTGCCTACCGGGGGTTAAACTTGAACATGTGCCTGAATGGTCTTCTCCCACACTCAACAGATGTGGTCTGCCTGGATCTTTATAGAAACCAGACTTAACTTCTCCTGTCCAGATGTGAAACCAAAGCTCAGAGAGCCTGAGTGTTCTATGCAAGGTCACAGGGGGGTTAGTGGTGGACCCAGGATGGAGCCTAGGGGTTATTTTTATGATAACATCCTGCTAGGCTGAGTCTGAAGCCAGACACAGCAGCACTCCACAAATGCTTGATGCCTGACTGAGAGAAGAGGGAAAATGGGAAGAAAGGGGTATAATACAGGACTGCAAGTGGGTTCTAAGCCCAGGATTTCATGGTTTCTCCTCCTCCCTCTTCTTCTCCCTCAGGTCTACACTCCTTTCATTGCCAAGTTCTGTCCAGTTTAGTACTAAATATACTGAATCCATTTACTGTTCTCCATCCCTGTGGTACCAGTGACTCAAGGTTACCTTTGAGTCTCCTCTGGACCATCTCAAAAGCTTTCTCACTTTGTCCCTGATTTTTCCTCTTCCCCTCTTCCAATCTGGCCTCCATAAAGCAACACATATGATCATGTTTAAAAAAACCCACAGTGAACCCATGTTCACAGCAGCTCTATTCACAATAGTCAAAATGTGGAAATGATCCAAATGTCCATTGACAGATGAGTAGATAATGGGATACAACATACCCGTAACATGGAATATTATTCAGCCCTGGGAAGGAAAGAAACTATGACTCTTGCTACAACATGGATGATCTTCAGTAATTATACTACATGAAATAAGCCAGTGACAAAAGGGTAAATAGCGTATGCTTCCAGTTATATGTTGTTCTTGTTGTTAGGTGCCATTGAATCAGGTCTGACTCATAGTGACCCTGAGCACAACATGATGAAACACTACCCAACACTGTGCCATGCACATGATCTTTTTATGTTTGAGCCCATTGTTGCAGCCACTATGCTTCTTTTCATTTTGAGTTATGCACATCAGCAAAAGGAAGTCTCAGGGGCGTTACTCCATTTCCATCATTAAGGCTTACTCCACTTTGAGGAGGCAACTCCTCCCCAGTCATTTCTGGATGCCCTCCAATATGAGGAGGAGAGCTCATTTTCTAGCACTATATTTGACAGTGCTTCTCTGCTGTTCATAGGGTTTTCAATGGCTAATTGTTTCAGGAGTGGGCTTCCGGGTCCTTCTCCCTAGTCTGTGTTAGTCTGTAAGCTCAGCTGAAACCTGTCCACCATGGCTCTGCTGATATCTGAAATTTCAGCATCACAGCAGCAGGCAAGCCTCCACAGCATGACAAGCTGACAACACATGCGGGACACTTATATGAGATACCTGAAATAGTCAAATCTGTAAAGACAAAAGGTAGAATGGTGGTTGCCAGGGCCTGGAGTGAGGGAGGAATAAGGAGTTAGTGGGTGGTTGTTTTTGTGGTTGTTATTGTTGTTTTCGTTTGTAAGCTTGGTTTGGTTTTGTTTGATTTTTGAGATATGGTCTTGCTATGTAGCTCAGGCTGGCCTCAAACTTGCCATCCTCCTGGCTCAGCCTTTGAAGTGCGAGTTAGTGGTTAGTGAGTTTAGAATTTCAGTTTGGAAAGACGAGAACAAGTCGTAGAGATAGATAGTGGTGATGGTTGCACAAAAATGTAAATGTACTCAATGCCACAGAATCGCACATTTAAAAATGGATAAGATGGTAAATTTTATGTTATGGACATGTTACCACACACACAAAACACATAAAAAATAAAACAACAAAAAGCAAACAACTTCTCACTGATCTTGGGATAAAGACCAATGCCTGTGGCCTCTGAGGCCCTGTAATTTCAGCTTTCAAAGTCCAACTCCTTTCTGCTCTTTTCACTCCAGCTAATCTTTTTCTTTCAGATTCCCTAATGAGCTTTGTTCCTCCTGCCTCAGGGCCTTTGCATATACTGATGCCTCTGCCTGAAGCACTCTTCTCCTTTCTCCCAGTTCCATTTCTCACCTTAAATATCTTTCCCATAGAACATTTCCTTGACCTCATTAGGCACTCTAGGATTATTGTTTCACTGGACAGTGTAAACCACATCATGGTTTGCCTTTCTGTAGGACTCCAGACCTACAAGTAGGCATCAGCCTACTCAGAGGGCTATTTCCTTAATACCCACTGCCCTCTATCACTATAGCTCACAGATGCATCCACTGTGCACCTATAAGTGCATCTACTTTTCCTAGTCTAGAATTTCTGGCTCTTTGGAACTTCCCTTAGGGAAGCAAAACTCCAAAAGAGGAGTGGAAGGAGAAAGTCTTCATTCTTTGGGAAAGGACTAAACCACTGATGGGCAGTGATTTGTGCTTTAAAGAGGGAACATCATGCCCTTGCTGGAGAAAATGAACTCATCAGATGCAGCAGTGTGTTTCCGGGGTCTCTGCCAGCGAAGCCCTGGTGGTTGACAGGTTCTCTGCACAGGAGGGGCTGCTTCAGAAACTGAAGCAAAGAACTCTCTCAAGCCTGCAGCTAACAGCTCCCTCTCAACCTGTGGCCCTCCAGCCCCATCTACGCTCATGTGGAGGTCCTGAGGTGCAGGCATCCCCTGGATAATCCGGTGAGCTTGGATCCCATCTTGCACAGAAGGTGGACCTGTGACTGACTCAGGACATGCCCTCTGTCTCCTGAGGATGCAGTGATATCACTGGCTTAGCACAGAGTATTCCAGACTCCAATGCCAATTAGGTGTCCTGACTCCTAAAAATCAGTCTCACTTACTGAAAATTCTCTGACTGCCAGATGCACAGCCTAGCCTTAGACATGCAGAGCAATAGCAGCCCACACAGAGATGGCTCTGCGGATTTATGCCTTTGGGAGCAAGGACCCAGTTTGAGGACCCTTTGATCCACAGTCTCAAAAGCAGCTGGGAGCCTGCTTGGATGCCAGACTCTGGCCATGCCCTGGGCTAGCTAGTGCAAGTCTCTTAACCTCTCTACCTCTGCCTTCTGCTCTACAGAGGGGAAACCATAATGGGCCCTATGTCATAGGGCTATTGTCAGGATTAAATGAGTTAATGGTATGCTTAGGCCAGAAGCTGGCAGGTAGTAAGTGTTAAATGAGTGTTTGCTGGAATTATCCCTGTTACATATGGAGGGATTATAGCACAAGCAGGGAGGTCACAGGTTTTAGTGACATAATTCATGTAGCATGTGTAGCACAGGGCCTGGTCCACAAGACACACTCCATAAAGGGCAGTAGTCACTGCTGTTGTTTCTGCTGGGGACCCCAGCCACATGGTGTCAGAAGCTGCAAATGGCCCTTCTTCCTGGGTCTCTAAGTGTTGGCAAGCCTCAGGCTCTGGTCCTGGGCTCTTTCTTCTTCAAGGTCTCATGCAGGCTCAAACTTTAGATGCCCTCCACAAACCCACATCTGCTGAATGTGTGTCTCCTGCCCTGACTCCCACGATGGCCCAACTCATTTCTCTAACTGCACACTTGACACTGGAGTTGGCTGGCTTGGTGATGTCTTAAACTTAACAAGGCCCAAATACAGAGCTGGATCCTCATCCCGCCCCCAGTTCCACTCCTGAGCCACAGGAGTTATCAGCACCACGATTCGCCGCGGTGCTCCAGGAATCTTTTCTAGAATGTCTCCTGGCTCCTGACCTCACCTCCTCCAACTTCTTCCCTGCTCATTGGGCTTTGTCCATGCCGACCTCTCTGTCAAGTCTGTTCCCATCAGAAAACCTTTGCAGTTCCCCAAATATCTGCAGGCTCACTGTCATCAGAGAGCTTCCCTGACCACCCTCTGGCCAAGCTGCGTCACATTCTACGCTCACCCAGCGTGCTTTGCTTCATAGACTCACGACACCTATTCACTTACTGCCTTCCTGTCTGTCCCCTCCACCAGACTCTAAGCCACACAGAGAGAGGCACAAATCTAATCTTCATCTCTGAATCCCTGGCACTTAGGACAGGGCCTGGCCCACAGTAAGTCCTCAGGAAACATTATCCGAAAGAACCCATGAAGATGCCTCCGCCTCCCCCTCCGCCTCCCCTACCGATAAGCAGCTTGGGGAAGTTGGAGGTCTCGATGTTGTGATAGTAGACCACAGAGGTGACGGCAGCCATGAACGCCATCCCGGCCGGCATGTACAGGTGGAGATGGCGGGACTCAGTCACCCTGAGACAGGAGAGAAGAGAAAGAAGATGTGGACGCGGCCAATACCCCAGCAGGGCAGCCCAGGCCTTCTACTTATTGCTCAGCACATTGTAAGGCCTCGGGTCACAGCCACAGCTCTGTTACTGGCAGCTCTGCCCAGCCTGTACCCCAAATATGCCACTTCTTCAGGGTCCCAGGAGTCTAGACAATGATGCTCCCAGGGCTCAGTGTTGAGGTTTTGGAGTCATGACCCTCTCTCCCTGGGTTCTTACAGAAGCTGGCACCAGGAGGTCAGCTTTGGCAGTGGCTGCTGCAAAGCCCAGAGCCACTTCTCTGGAATGGAACACAGTTGGGTCCCTGTCCCTGGGGTTCCTTGGGTGTCCTGGGGCTAATGCATCACATTTTGCTCAGAGCCCCATTTAACACAAGCAGCATGAGTCAGCTGGCAGCCCTGCCCTACTACTGTGCTAACAAAACTAATGAGAGCCAATATGTGCTGAGCAGTCCCTGTACTAGGCCTGGGTCTAAGTGCTCCATGTGCAGTAGCTCCGCTAACCTTCATGAAACCCAAGAAACAGGCACTCATTTTCTCCCCATTTTATAGCTCAGGAAGCTGAGGCATAGGCTGAGGGAGAGCAAAGGAGGGGGCAGGCAACCAGGGAAAGCTTATCTGAGGAGGTGGCACCAGGTTGGATGTAAGGTATAAATATGAGTTTAACAGAAAAGGAGGAAGGATGTGCAAAGAAGAGGATCATGTTGGAACGCCAAGGGCTCTGATGGGACTGAGGTCCAGGCACAGAGGCAGCCTGAGCTGTTGACCAAATAGTAGCCTTCTTTCACTCCTTGAGAAAAGAGCCACAAGTTTGCTGCAGGAATGGGTGGATATTAGGTTAAGTAACCAGCCAATTCCATATCCCTTTGCCAGTGCTTGGTCTGAGGGTGGCCATATAACCCAATTCTGGCCACTGAGGTATAAAGCAAAGTCTGCAGAGGACGATCTCCTGTGTAAGGAAGAGGCATGTTGAAAGCATGCCCCCTTAGCCCTTGCTCCTTCTTTCCTAAGTAACACCCAGAACAGGGCAGCCATTTTGGGATCATGAGGAAGATATGGCTAACACGTAAAGATGGGAAGGGTCTGGGTCCCTGAAGACATCACTGAGCCACCAAACCAACCAGAAAAGGCAACTACTAGATTTCCTGTTAAATGAAACTGTAAATATTAGCATCCTTTAAGCCTTGATAAGTGGATATTCTCAGCAAACAGTCTTCAGACTAATAGAAAAGGCACAAAAGGGACAGAAGCAGACAGCAGTCTCTAGTGGAAACACTGGGAACAATCAGTACTCTGCTCACAGGTCTTCAAAACTCTTGCCACCTTGAAATAAATTGAGGACTAACCATAATTGGGACAAATACTTCATGGCATGACTTATAATGGATTTTAGCAGATTTGCTGAATGATATATGCTGAATTACATAAGAAATTAGGTTCAAGTTTTATATATAAACTTTATCCAGTGTATAGTGATTTGGGAAAACATTCCGTGTGTGTGTGTGTGTGTGTGTGTATGCATCTTCCTCATTAATTTATACTGCTTTGGTTGTTCTGAATCCAAACATCAAATGCAAGAGTAACACCCCAAGGAAGATAGAAAGCCCTACAGGTTTAAGATGCTGCAATTAGTCACTAAATGAGGCATACCCTAAACCAAACTCAAACAGTCCCCATCCCCACCTGCCATCAGGCCAGAGTGGACAGGTGGTGCTGCAGGGCAGGGTGTGCAACTTCTCCTCCTGTCTTTCCCTTTTCCACACCTCTCCCTCATGCTTGCCTGCCCAGGGGCATGGCCCCAAAGACCAGGTGACAAATGTCCAGCCCAGGAGCTGACCTGTTCCCTGGGGATGGGGGTGGCCATCTGAACTGAGCTGTTTTGGGGCACAGGTGCCCACACGGAGCAGAGGCTGCTGACAGCTGGTGAGAGAGTCCCCAGACTGACTGCTTCCATCGCCCCTTCTAGGAATACATCATCTGCCCAGGGCATGGCCACTCTGATTACGCACCATGTCCATTTTCTGATTTCATTCTCCATGGCTCCCTGAAGCAGGCCAGTCAGATGTTCTGATGCTCAGTTCACAGGTAAAAAAAGTAAGGCCTAGAAGGGCTGGGTGACTTTCCAACGTCCCACAGGTGGCACGAGGCAGGCAGAGTGTTAGCAGAAGATCCAGTTCTTTCTTCTCTAAGCACAGGGTGTTTGCCTGTCACCCTGGCTAACTATAGTCCAGTGAGGGTTTCTGGCCTGAGATCCCATAAGACCTCCCTCCCCTCGGTAGCATTTGTGTTGCTTTGGAAGAGGTACAGGGGGTGAGGGAGGAAGGTAGACCAGTTGCCTGCTAGTCAGGCAGCAATATGCCCTCTGGTCTTCTCGCTGATCTTGGGGATTTTGATCACAAGGACAAGCAGCTGCCTCAAGGCAAGCAGGTATCACAGAGATCCCTACTGATGCCTGGATGCAGGGCTGTTGGTGGACGGGAGGATGAGGGAGTGTGAGGGGACTAGCTGCAGGAGCCAAATATGGCTGGCAGGAGTCAGGCTTGAGCACAAGCCTGAATCTAACTCAAAGGGGCTGGACCTCAGGCCAAATGTTGCTCCCCTGCACCCCTCTCTCACTCAGGCAGCCTCTGAGCCTTGCTGAGTCCTCCATTCTGCCTTAGTGACAAGGCTGCATCATCTTCTTTTCTGTCTCTTTCTGCTGACACATTATTCCTAGTTGTGTCATTCCACCCAGGCAACTGTAATCACCTCTCCAAGCTGTTTCCACTTCCGGCCTCTGGCTGCCTCCAACCTGTCCAGCACAACCTGAGCCTCTCACCTAAAAGCATCACACCAATGACATCTCTCCTTTGCCCCCAAGTGCTGGTCAACAACAACCCACACATGCAGTCTTGGATTCAAAGCCCTCCTGAGATGCCTCAGCCCAGTTTCTAATCCTCTGCCTCCATGGCTCCCCTGCATGTGTTAATGCGTCATCTTTGCCTCTTTTCCTTCCTCAGTCCCACTTGCCTGAGCCTCATTCCTGAAGGCCTTCTCCCCACACCCACCTTTCCCTGGGCCTTGAATCCCATATCACACTTGTCACCTCTGCTACTGTTTCTTGTCCTTCCTCCCCAGGGACCACAACCTCTGTTAGAACCCTAGTCATCCTTCCTGGCTCAGCTCCAAAGCCCCCACCACCATGGAGCTTGTCCCACACCACCATCCTGTCTCCTCCAAGAGTATTTACTTATAGTGTGATTTTTATTTATTCTTCTAAGATTCAATAAATATTTATGGAGCTTTCATGAGCCTGTACTGTGAATACAAAGATAATAAGATGCAGGATCTCCTGTGCCAGGTGCTGGACACATGTGAGGCCTTCCTGATTCAGGAGACTGTTTTGCAGATAGATACAAACTTTAACATTCAGTTTGATCTTTGCTGTGGCAGAGGTGTGAGCCCAGGTGGGCCTGGGAAGAAGGCCTTTGGAAATGAAGCTAGAGGCAGGTGGAACTGGACTGTGACAATCCTGGATACCCAGGGACCCAGGGACTCCATCTTATAAATAACTGAGATCCAAGGAAAGGTCTCAAGCAAGAAGAGTCATGGCAAGAAGAGTGACATGCTTAGTTGCACCTCTACCCCATCCCAAAAGGTAACTCCAGCAGATTATAGAAGAGGTGTGGCATCTCCTACACGAGTCAGAGCATTCTAATAGGCTCGAGCATTATTTCATTGAGACTTGGCATGCAGATCTGTGTTCCCTCTACTATCCTGGACTGAGAGCAGGCCCTGGGTCTCACGCATGCCTGGTGCCTGGCACAGAGATCCTGGCACACTTTACACTGGGTAAAGAATTGCTGGATCTAAGAGCAAATGATACTGGCTTGTGGAAGTCAGGTGAGCTGGGGTCTGTCTCCCTGCACCTTTCTAAAAGCTCCCATTAGCAGATCTACTCTCTCCTGAGACCTCAAATAGTCACTCACCCATCAGACAGGATTCCCTCTGCGATCTCACACACTAGGACAAAGAGCAGCATGAAGGTCAGGATCCAGCGTAGGTTGTGTCCAGGGAAATGGAGCCATGTGCTATGGTGGATGTGCACTTTGGAGCTCTGGCTGCCCCATCCTGCAGAGAGAGTCAGTAAGAGGCAGGAAACTTGGTCCTCCTGGAAGAGGGCCCATGGACAAGGGTGCATGGGCATTGGGTTCACAATGGGGGTAGGGACAGTATTTGCAGATTCATCTGTGAATGAGGATCCCCAAGGCTGGTACGCATGAACTAAACATCCAAGCATGGAGCCTGGACCTGCACAGGCTGGTCCTATGCACATGTCCATTTTATATGCTAACCTCTTGTGTGTAGGTCATCAAGCAAATAAACTAGTATAGAACAGAAGTGTAAATATCATTCCTTTTTGATTTTTGATATACATATGCACATGTATTGCATATTTTGTTCCTATTTCTGTCTAATCGTTTATCTTTGTCAATAACTAGCAACTTGCTTCTGCAGCATCTTCTTATTAATTTAATTTTATGACCATCTTTCCTTTCCTCCTCAAAGCTGTACATGAATTTTAAGATCTGCTATTTTTCTTAAAGTGAATGAACACGTTTTGAGGAGGCAAGGGACATCCGATGTGTTGACAGAGCTAACTGGCTTGGAAGAGTCAAGGTCTTGGAGAGAGATGAAGGGGACCAGAGTGAAAAGGCAGGCATGATTAGCCGGGACAGTAGCACCCAACTTTGCAGACCACTTTCAAGCAAGCACACTGGGTGCCAAAGGGGTCGCTGCGTCCGTGGTTCAGAGCTGCTCAACGCAGAGCTGGAGAAGTTGCACGCCAGAGACACGCGCCCCGTGTGAGATAGCAGGAGGGAGATCCCACCTCTCCTTGCCCAGGGTGCACGGGACTCCGGGACTGTCAGGGGCTACTGAACCCTGTCGGGCCCAGCCCCGGGAAAGCGCAGGGGCTCTCGGGGCCTCCATCCCGGCCTCCAAAGCGCAGCCAACCCTCCTCCCAGCGTCCAGCCGCTGCTGACAGGGAGAGTGCTTTGGGGGAGGGGTGACCCGACTCCTTAGCTGCATCACCGAGGGTGCGGCCGACCCCCTCCAGAGCTTTCCAGCGCGCTCGAAAGAGACCCCCGCTTTGCCCTCTCTCCATCCCAGCGTCTGGCCCTGCGATGGCAAAACTTGGGGATCCCTTGGGTCAGGAACGGGCGCTGTGTTTGGCGAGGGTCCAGGGACACCCCAGAGAGTGAAAGGATAAGAGGCAGTGCAAGTGCGGAGACCAGCGGGCGCTATCCAGAAGAGGGGACCCCGGGAGAAAGGCGAGCAGCGGGTGCGGGACCTCCAGAGGACGCGCGCGGCGCGGCGCGCAGCCTCCTCCGCCCTCCGCCTCTGCCCTCCCCGCCTCCGCGGCTCCCGGCGCGCGCTCACCGATGAAGAGGATGGGGAAGGTGATGAACAGCAGGAAGACGTGCGGCACCACGTTGAGCGCGTCCACGAAGCAGCCGTTGTTGAGAACACCTTGGTCCACCCGGTAGGCGGCCGAATGGTTCTCGCTGCCGCAGAAGGCCAGGGGCATGGCGGCGCGGGCGCGGGCTCGGGCTCCGGCTGGCTCCGCACGCCTTCCACGCCTCTGTACCTCGCAGCTCAGCGGAGCGGCAGGACCGTCAGCACCCCCTCCGCCCCACGGGCCCCGCCCCGCCCGACTGGCGCTCCCTCTCCCCGCCCCCCAACTACTACCTGCGGGGCCCCGGGGCCACCAGAGCCAGACGAGCCTGGCCGCGCCCAGCTGTGCGCCGGGGTCACTCTAGGAGTACCCCGCTGCGCGCCTGCGCTGGGGGCTAGGGGTCGGCGGGAGGGGTGGCTGTGTGGTGGAATTGCGGAGGCAATGAAGAGAGAAAGAGGTTGGCGTGCGCCCAGAGTGCGTGGATTCGGGGTCTCGCGTGTAAGTTCACCTGAGCGTGGCTGGGATGGGTGCAGTAAGATCGGAGGGGTCAGGGTAGGGACGGAGTGGTGTAAGTCCCCATCTACAGGAACAAGAAAAACTATGACGAATGTAACGTAGAAGGATGCTTGGAAATTTTCAAAAGTGGTCCCAGGCGAAGGATCGCAAAGGTGATTTACAGTCTATCTGGTTCTTTCCACAAGGGATCTCTCAACACGCCTGCTAAGCACAGTTATAATCGCTTCCATTTTTTCTGATGAGTAAAACGAAGTCCACGGTGGTTACATGACTGACCCAAAGTCTCACTGCCAGTAAAAGGGATGCATAGTTTGAATTAATCTCCTCTTCTCTACTCATGCCTCCAATACCTTACAACCTCACAGTGACTGGCAAGCAAATGGGATGTTGTTGGGTGCCGTCGAGTCAGTATCCGACTCATAGCAACCCTCATAGGGTTTTCAATGGCTGTTTCGGGATTGCCAGGTCCTTCTCCCATTTTTGCGGTGCTGGGAATTGAACTCAGGACCTCAGGGACTGCAGCACAGCGCTCTACCAACTGAGCTAAATCCCAGCCCAAGCAAATGGGTAGAACGGAAAAAAATGAGCGCTGCAGGAGTGCATTTCCCTGAGAGGATGAGAAGCAGTGAGGAAGGACTGATTTTTTTTTTTTTTTCATGTTGGTGGTGGAACCCAGGGCCTGGCACTTGCTAGAGTAGCACTCTACCACTGAGCTTCAACCCCTGAGCCCAGGGACTGAAATTCTTAACTTGTCCTGGGACAGGTCTTACAGGTTCAAGGATGTAGTGAAATTGTAAAGACAATATTGTGCCTTTCTACAAGTTTTCAGAGAGATTTTCCCAGGACCGTTGCTCAAAAAATTCATATTGCATGTAAAAAGAATAGACATGGGGTTTTTAGGTTAGATTTAAGAAACACTTCCTGAATTAAGAGTGTGGAGGATGAATGCACCTGTTCTCAGAGAGGGTCAGAGGACATCAAGGGAAGACTCCTTCAGACCTCTTTCCTACAAGCCTCTCAGACTGTTCCGAGGCCCCTCAGCCTTTCTAGGCTGCTATCAGGCAAGCTTGGGCTCTGCTCCAGGCCCAAGAGAGGCCAGGGTCCAGGCACTCTGACAAAGGGCAGGTGAGGCTGGGTTCGCATCCCTGGGAGTATAGCAGTATAGGGTTCCAAGGCATCAGATAGCATCTGACTGTCCAGAATCTCTCTGAAGCAGAAAGATGTTGTTGTTGTTGTTGTTTGTTTGTCTCTTTTGTTGTTGTTGTTGTTTTGTTTTGTTTTTACAACATCAGCTTACAAAATAGTGAAAACTTGGTGGCAGTAAATGTCTAGCACAGGAGTAAATGTCCAGGGACAGGAGTTAATTAACTTGGGAAAATGTAGATGCCAGAGTAGGTGAGTCCATGTAGCCACATAGAAAAAGTTTATGCAATAATGTTAAGTGAAAAGGAGGAAACTAAATTGTGTGTGTCCTATGGTTTCAGTCATCATTAAATATGCATGTTTGAATGCAAGCCTGCAGGGAAGCTCAGCCCTGGCATTTAGGTAGGGTGGCACTCAGCATTTATTAGCTACCATTGCTGGGGTGTTATTATCATTTTCTTTCTTTAAAAATGAGACAACTGTGAGATGAGATGACATGTACCTGATCAACCAGCAAGGTTTTTTTTTCTCTTAGGTTTTTTTTTTAAATTTCAGTCTTTTTCATATTTTCTTCAATGTTGTTTTGTAGTTATGATTTCAGTTTCTTTACACTTTCAGCCATGTTATGTTTCTTTTTAGTAGAAAAGTCATGCACCACATAACTACATTTCAGTCAACAAAGGACTGCTGTTATGACACAGGTGTCATAAGATTATATTGCCTACTAATGTCAAAGCTGTCTTTGTGTATGCACACATTATGGTGGTCACACAATTGAATTGCCTAACTACACATTTCTTAGAACATGTCCCCATTATTAAGCAATGTATGATAGTAATAGTGTATTTATTTTTAAAGGAAAGAGCTTCCAATCTTGGCTCCAGCACTACTACATTTGTGATTTTGGACAAGTCATCATTCTACACTTCAAGTTCATCATTTATAAATGGAAAAGATATGAATATGGATTAAAATGAGATCATGACTCTGAATGGGCTTTGTAATCTGGGGAGATGGTCCAACTTACTTTATTCCCTGAGTGACCACATATGGCTTCCCCTCAGTCAACAAGGGTTATTAATGGGCTCTCCCTAGCTGTGCAGTTCCTGGCAAACCCACATATATGCCTCTTCTGGGCCATTTAAAATAAAAAGTTCGGTCTAGCCCAAGCTGGACCAAGCCTAAAGGACTAGTAAGGGATCATCCTCTGGGCCAAAGAGAGTGTCCTGCCTCCACCCTCAAGGCCCTACATTTTCCATCTCTAGCGTATGCTCAATGTGTGACTACAGAGAAATTCCACCCTTCCCTGTGCCTAGCTTTAGAGTGAGGAGACAGAGCATAGTGTCCATCAAGTGGGTGTGAGAGCTGTTTTGAAAAGAATGGCATCAGGTGCACAAGGAGCTAAGAGAGGATTCCCCTGTAGCGTGGATTGTAATCTTGGAAACCATCCAAATGCTCATCAGTAAGGGGCTGCCTAAAACAAACCAAAATAAAGCAAAACAGATGGTGCCATCCTTCTGAGGGATTCTGTGGGGCAAGTATAGATAATGAAGTAGGCTATGCATACTGACATGCCCCAGACACAGCCACAGAGCAAGATGTGCTGCATGAAATCGTTTATATTTGCAACAGACCTTCATGTGCCTCTGTGGGGAGAGGCTGGGTCTCTGGGGCTTCCCCATCTCCACAGGCTCTTCTGCTTCCCTTGCTGGAGGCTGAAGGCCACACTGGGAGTTTGCTCAGAGCAAGGGTACCCCCTTTCAGAATTCTCAGCCATCCTCCCAGCAAAATGAAAAACGGGGCTGGATGTATGGACCTAGATTCTGGCTCTTCTTGGTGTGTGTGGCCTTGGAGCAAGGCTCAGGGAAGGGGCTTCTCTGGTGTTGTTTAGGCCTTACTGCCCTGTTTCTGTCTGGTTGACTAGGTGACTAGAAGCCATGGCAGAAGGAGTCATCGGCCCTTCACAATGGAGTGGGGTGATGTTTCAAGAAATGAACCCTTTCAATACCCCTAGTCCATGATGGGCTGGTTAAACACAGACAGAAACAAAAATCATGGTACTACCCATGCTATGTAACACTGTGTCAGAATACAGAGAATAATGTAGGGCGATCTGTACTGACTGGAAAGATGTCTCCCCTTCCCTCCCTAGCTCCTTCAGGCCAGTGGCTGTGATGCTGTTACCAGGTAGAAAACAAGCCAATCATGCTTGGAAACCTGTGTCCACAGAGGAGCTTAGAATTGATGAAAGAGAGGACTGAATTAGAGACAAGATGTTTTGCTGGGAACTGGGAGGCAGAAATGACTTCCTTTCTCATCTCCATCTTCCCCCTGTCAGGAAGGGAGAGGAGAGAGAAGTTCTACTTGCCTGGGGAAATGGCAGAGCTACATGTAGATGGTGTCAGAAAATCCATACAAAGGCTGTTTTGAAGAAAATTTCCCTTGCCTAGGGTGGGCCACAGACTGACAGAGGCAGGGAATGAGATAAAGGGTTTTTTCTTGCACACTGAAGTTCTGGTCCAAGATCACCCTCACTACTGTAACCCAACCCAGAAGGGCAACTCCCATACACCGCCTGGTTATGCTACACCCTTGAGGCCACTTAAGGACAAACTCAGGCTCTCACTGCATTGCCTAAATCCAACTCCCAGTCTGGCTCAGAGCTCAGAGATCCTGGAAGGTGCACTGTCTGGTCCCTTGCCCACCCAAAGCAACAGAATTCTCATCAGGGCTCAGTCAAAGAGGACATCCCTCTCTGGCATGGCCAGGCCCCAGAAGGTGCCTGTGGCAAGCACAGCATAGCCAGCCGTCTGGGCCGGGAGGACCCCACCAGAGCTGGGGAAGAGGCCAGGTGAAGTGGGGTGCTGCTCAGTGACTTACCTTTCCCCCACTTCTTCCTGTTTCCCAGAGGGACCTCAGCTCCTGATATGTGAGCTGAGCTTGCCTGGACCCAAATTCTCTCCTGGGGAAGTACAAGTCCTGTTTCCACCCCTGTCTAGCTGTGTGACCTTGAACAAGTCAACTTCTCTGAGCCTCAGTAGTAAAATGGAAGAATAGTCCCTCTTTCATGACTCATGTGGGAGAATTCATGGAACATAGAAGACCCTTGTCCCAAGTTTTCTCACTTTCAGAGTAGCTGAGCACTTCTTGCCTGAAATGCCAAGACACTTAACTAATTTTTATAAATTGAGTTCCCACCTAGTGTCAAGTCGTTCGGTACATTACCTGATTTGATCACCATCTCTCTTTAAGGCAAGCAGTGTGATCATCAGGACGGAATAAGGCAGAGAGGAGAACTCAGCAGCCCAGGTCCTGGCAGATTCCAGGTTCCCATTGGGGCAGCCTTCTGAGAAAGAAGGATGGCTGGGGTAGAAATGGGATAAACCAGGAAGGCAAAAAGCTGAGAGGGAGCTAGCCATTTGGAGGGGAGTGTGGTGTGGTGGGTGGTGGGGACCTGTCTAGAAGTAGTGTCTGCTTATTTAGATTTGGCTGGTTGAGTGTATGACTGCACATAATGTAGATGGCTGACTTTCTTGTTCCAGGGGACAGAATGTTTATGTCCCCAAATCCTAATTCCCAAGTTGATGGTGTTAGGAGGTGGGGTCTTTTGGAGATGATTAGGTTATGAGGGAAACAGCCTCATCCATGGGCAGTAAAAAGAACCTCAGAAAGCCCATCTGCCTCTCTGCCATGCGGGATTCCCGTGGGAAGACAGCTGTCTCTGAGGAAGCAGGCCCTCTACCTGACGCTGAAGGTCCTGGCGCCTTGGTCTTGGATGTCCCAGTTTCCAGAACTGTGAGAAGTAAATTCCTTTTATTTATAAGCCACTCTGTTTTTGGTACTTGTGTTATAGCAGCCAGAATGGACTACGACACTTATGCACTGGTGGAAACTTGGTGTATAATGGTGGGGAGTGTGGGCATTTCTGTGACTGTGTGTGATTTGGTGTGGGAAGAGGAAGGAAGGCCCTTTTCAGAAGAGCTCTCCACTCAGGCAAGCAGAGACTAGAGAAGGAAGGAAGGAGAGCAGGAGAGACAGATTCACATTTATCTGCCCCAAGAAAGCATTGCAGAAAGCCCAAATCTATTTTAAGACGATACGTGTACATTAAAAATTCAAATTGGTGAATATATTTAAAATAAAGTTTTTTTTTTTTTTTTAGCTGAGATATCCTTGAAAAGATAGTTATTTAATGACGTGGGTGCTCTGGGGCTCAGGCAGAAGGCCTGCAGAAGTTTTGTTTAGAAGAGCAAGCTCAGTGGCTTAGAAAGAAGCCTTGCCTTTTCCAAGGGAGCTAGGAAATCACATCAAATTTTTCTTGTGTTCCAGAGACCAGCTCGTGGCAGAGCAGGGGCTTGAGGGTAGGGGCAGACAGGAAATGTTGCTTGCCTCCCTGTGTGGGAGAAAGAGCCTGGCTCAAGCAATGGGAGCTGCATTGCATGACTGGGGCAGTCAGTAAATATTGTGTGCCAACTGAATTCCTCTGCCTGCAAAGTGAGTATGCTTATGTCATTGGGAAACTGAGGCCCAGAGAGAATGAGGGACTTGCCCTAGCTCAGGTAAGATGCAGAACTTCAGGTAGAATACAGGTCAGGCTGGATCTGGAACGTGCGTGCTTTCTTTACCAGTGGCCCTGCAAGTGAAGTCCCTGGGCCAGCAGCATTACTTAGTAATCCATTAGAATGCTAATTCTCAGGGCAGCCCAAGGCCTACTACATCTGATACTCTGGGGACAGTCCAAAAATCTGTCCTTTGGTGATTAACAAGTCTTCCAGGTGATTCTGATACTTGCTGAAGTTTGAGAACCGCAGCTCTCTGTCACACTGTCTCCTGGTAAGGAATGAAAACAGTCCCTGCCCTCAGGGACTTACAGTCTGGGAAAACAAGATAAACACCATCCATTTTACCAAAAAAAAAAAAAAGGGGGGGGGAGGGGAAAAATTAAAAAGAAGAAGAGAGGAGAAAAAGAAAGAGAAAAGGTAAAGGAGAGAAAAGGGAAGAAAAAAGTTGCCTAGGCTTGGAGAATGGGAGAAGGATGTGGCAATCCACTCCTGAGGCAATCTCGAAACAATCGGCCATTGAAAACCCTATAAGGGTCGCAATGAGTCAGACATGACTCAATGGCATATAACAGCAACAACAGGCTTGGAGAGGTAGCTTCCTGGGAGCTTTAGGGGAAACATTGCCATAAGAAGTGGCCCAGGCTGCACTGTGAAGAAGGGGAAATACTGACTGGGGAAGGGAGCACCAAGGTGTATAAAGATGAGGCAGCTGGGGTGAAGTTTCCAGATGTAGTGAGTGGGCTAATGAATCTTATTAGGTTGATATATACAGGTTGGGGGTGGGGGAGCCATGGAAAATAATGAGATGGAGGGGGCTGGAGTGCTAGTACTCTGAAATTAGTGCTGAACATTCCCCACATAGACTCTGCCCTCATTCATTCTACAAGCCACCTTTAGGAAGCACCTGCTGTGTGTACCCAGCACCCGGCAGTGGAGGCTGTGCTGTTCCTGCTATGGGGACAGCACCTCTTGCTCCCCCAGCCACCTAAAAACCTGCTTCTCAGCTTTCAACACGGGGCTCCAATATCCCTTCCTAGTTAAGACTTCCCTGACCCTCCCCCAAGGTGGCTCCCTTTAGAGGTCCTCCAGCACGGAGTATAGTCCCTGTCATTGCCACTATCATGATAACTCATGTATGGGTCTATCTGCCCTACTGGGCTGGGAGCTGAGTCAGACTTCTGAGGCTTTGGCTTTGGCACAGAGTTCAATAATCTCAATAAACATTTGTTAAATGGATGAATGAATGAGTGGACAAATGAATGAATGACTCAATCAGTGAAAATATTTACCCATTGATGTAACAGCTGTGTGCTTGCTCAGCTAAGTGGAAAAATGCTGGGTATACACTAGTTTCAGCTTTCTCACTGATGCACAGTTATGTCACTAGAGATGTGTTTTCTTTGTCTTTGATAGGTTTTTCTCCTTCATTTAGTGATGCGTTTTTACTGAGTACCTACTATGTGCTGTGCATGCTATGAATTGCTGGAGACAGAGTGGAGAATACCATTCCTGCATCTAAGGAGCTCACTATTTAGTCTTTTTTTTTTTTTTTGCGGGACTGGGGGGTTGAACCCAGGGCTTCACGCAGGCATGCTCTGCAAGTGCTGGACCACTGAGCTGCACCCCCAGCCCATTTTTTTACTTTTTGAAACAGGGCCTTGCTAAATTACACAGATTGCCTCTGGTCTTGAACTTGCGATCCTTCTGCCTCTGCCTCCCCAGTCGCTGGGATTATAGGCATGCGACACTGTGCCTGGCAGGAGCTCGCTGTTTAGTCATTTGGGAGTTTCCAATGCCTCACTATTAAGCTCTTTGTCTATTTCATTTTGCTTATTTATGAGAGTGGATTTAACTTCTTTTGAATCCATCACTTTTGAAAATCTGATAAAAGCTTTGGACTCCTTCTCCAAGAAGGGATCCAGAGGCTGGGATTTGTAAACTCTCCCTAAATCCACCTGTGGACTCTGACTTAAAAACTTCAGGCTTGAGTGGCTGCCAGGAGGATATTGGACCATGTGGAGGGTTTGGAGCTGCATCAGGTAGCATTTTGCTCCATAGTACCTATCAGGTGAGTGATGGGGCCTAAGCAGTAGAGTCTGGCCCACTGGTCTCAGAATTACTCTTGACTGATGACCCTATGACAAGAGTGGTCAACTGTGCCACCACATACAGGCAGATAGGGAGAAGGTGCTTTCTCCAAAGTGCTTGCTTTGCCAGTGAGGCTCCCGAGAATATGTCCTTGTCTGCCAACCTGCCTCCAGAGCACTTCCTATGCGTACATGGACTGTGGGGCAATAAAACTGCTTTGAATTTCTTCTTGCTCCTTTAAAAAGCCCTAGCCTCTTGAGACTTGGAAATGTTTACAATGTAAAAATAGGAAATTTTTCTTTTCACTTTCCCTAGAGGCGTTTTGCTCTTTGCACATGAGAATTAGACTTATAGGTATTTGCCTAGGTAATGGTTCTCTTTGGAAGGGATAGTAAAATTCTACTTCTAGGCATATACCTAAAAGAATTGACAGTAACATCTTGAAAAGATATTTGTACAGACTGGCAGTGGAGAGTAGCACTAGTCACAATAGGCAAATGGTGGGAACTCTCCAATTGGATTGGTTAAACATAATGTCATCTATACATCCAATGGCATATTTATTATTTGGTCTTTTTTTTGTTGGAAATTTTTAACGTACAACTTAATGTGTTTTATTCTGACATGTATTTATTTCATTGTGACATTTCCATACATGCATTTCATTGTACATCGCACACATACGTTCCCCCTTACCCTCTCGTGCCCCTCCTGCCCCCTCTACCCCCCACCCCATGGCCTCTCTTCTACTTGCATGTCTTTTTGTGGGAATATTTTTCTACACACGTGCATCCTTATTATGATTTAAGTCCAAATTTTTTTCTATAGTGATCTATCTTTTTACATTGTCAGCAGTATTACATAAATAATGTAGCCTGTTTGCATTATTGCCATCCTTTGGTATTGTTGGTATTATAATTACTTCCCGAATTATTAAAGTTGGGCTGTTTTCTTTGAGGTTGACCTCTCTCTTATTCCTCCATCCTCCTTGTCCCTCCTCCCCCTCCTGTCTTCTCCCATCATCGCTTCCTTTTGCTAGATTATTATTCAGTCTTAAACAAGAAGGAAATTCAGGGTTGAAGATGTAGCTCAGTAGGAGAGCACATGACTCCCATGGGCCAGGATATGGGTTTTATCCTCAGCACCACAAAATAGAAAGAAAAAGGCAAAGGTAAAAAAATAAAGAAAAAAGGAAGGAAATTCCAACACATGACACAAATGGGCCAGCCTTGACAACTTTATAATAAGTGAAGTAAATCAATCACAAAGAGAGAAAATACTGCGTGATTCCATTCCTGAGAGGTACCTAGAGTAGTCAGATTCATAGATATAGAAAGCAGAATGGTGGATGTCAGGGTTGGCACCTCAGCAATTCTTTTATTGTTCAATGGGTCCAGAGTTTTAGTTTTGCAAGATGATAAAGTTCTGTAGATAGAAGGTGATAACAGTTTCAGGACAATGTAAGTGCACTTAATACAATTGGACTGCACACTTAGAAATGATTAGCAAGAAAGGTAGTAAGTTTAATGTTATGTCTATTTTACCACAATTAAAAAAAATATACACTAAAACTTCCCTTATCTCCAAGAGGGCCAAAAGGTTACAGCCAGAACTAGGTCTTTATGTCAGCATCTATCTCCCCATCTCCAGCCAAGGTGCCAGGAAGACTAGAAGCTGTCTGCAGGTATTTACATATCCAAAAGGTCAGAATGAGAACCTATAGTTTCTTCCATCTCTGCTGGAAGAAGCAACATTGTTTATCTTCCCCTCTCTCCCTTGGACAGAGGAGGATAACTGTTTTTCTTCTGTAAAACCAGGGAAAAACCATTGTTTTTTGTTCCTTACTCATGGAGTATCCTGCCACTAACCATTCACGCAGATTTTTTTCCATTAGAATTTCATCACATCACCCCAGGGGTTAAGGTCTGGACAAAGGAGGCTGATACACTTATTGTTATTATTATTACTTATTGTTGTTGTTGTTAGGTGCCATTGAGTCGTGTATGACTCATAGTGACCCTCAGGGTTTTCAAAGACTGATTTTTTCGGGATTGCGTTGGGAGTGGATTGCCATGTCCCTTTCCCATTTTTATGGTGCTGGGAATTGAACTCGGGATCTCAGAGACTGCAGAGCAGCACTCTACCAACCAAGCTAAATCCCAACCCAAAACTTATAATTTACTGTGAGGTAACTGACGAGAAATCTGATTCTGTTCTATCTGTGCATGTTCAGGATAAGATTAATAAAGATGAATATAAAAACTCACCATGTACATGTATGGGTATGCAACACACATGCAGATAGGCACAGTCACCTATGTATGTGGCCTGTCAGGGAATTGAGGGTTGGATTGAAGGACTTTCTGCACTTAGTGCTCATGTGCAGGTGGGCGATTGCTCCAGCAGTTGGTCTAGGTATAGGTGTTGGGTCGCAAAGGCAGGGTAAGGGACAGGCCTTTGCTCAGAGCCTACCTTTTGGGAAGCTCCACCCTTGGGGTTGAAATGAGCCCCATGTACTCTTTCTATAGCAATTATCACAGAGTTTAAGAAGTTAATATTAATTTGAGAGCCAAGAACTGTTTGTAAGCACCTTATCCATACTTCTGTTGACCCTCACAATTCTCTGAAGGAGGCACTATTTATAACCCTTTCACAACTGAAGACAGAGATGAAGGAATGTGGCCAAGGTCAGATTTTACTTCTCACTTCTCAGGACATTCGAGGAGTAAGTGTTGGAACTTCTATAGCTCAGCCCAGGGGGGCCTGAATCATAGTGGAACCTCTCATTCCTCTATTTCTTGTCCCCAAGGGGTGGCTCATCAGCCAGTCCTGCCAGCTAGGAGTTGGAGTTCCACATACTGAAGGAGTGAGCAGCAGCCTTCTCCCAGGGAGAGAAAAAGGGAAGAACAGAAGGAAAGGAAAGGAGGGAGGGAGGGCAATCTAGGACAATTCCTTAGTGGACACTCTCTGTCCCTGCTCAGATCCGTTTCCCTCTCTTCTGTAGCAGCACCCCAATTTTTCTTTTGAAACACACCCTTCTCTTTTATTTAGTCCACATGGTGTGATGGGGCTAATTCCATCCTCTGGTTCCATAAGTGGATGTATGACCCTGGTCTGGTCAATCAGGACGTTGAGCTACTCAGAGTAAATCCTCAGGACAGGAGGGTGCTTTTTCCACTGGGACTGCACTTCCTGGTAGAATACCTTTAAAATAACGAAGGCCATCTTCGTATCATGTAGGAAGAGCTCATTTGAGAAAGAAGCCAACCAGAGCAGGTTAGAATCAAGAAATGCTGTGATGGAGAATTTCATATGTTAACTTGGCTGGGCCATGGTACCTAGATTTGTGGTCAAACACATCTAAATGTTGCTGTGCAGGTTTGTTTGTTTGTTGTTTTGTTTGGTTTTCGGACACAACGTGTCACCATATATCCCAAGCTGGCCTGGAACTTGCTATGTAGACCAAGCTGACCTTGAACTTGTGTTGATCCTCCTGCCTCAAGTGCTGAGATTTACAGGCATGCACCATAACGTGCAGGTTCTGTGGAAGTTTTTGTTTTTTTTTTTTTTTTTTGGTACTGGGGGTTGAACCCAGGGCCTCACACCTGCATGCTTTGCAAGTGCTGGACCACTGAGCTGTGCCCCCACCCAGCCCATTTTTTATTTTTTAAATTTTTACATTTTGAGACGGGGTCTCGCTAAATTATGCAGACTACCTCTGGTCTCGAACTTGCGATCCTCCCGCCTCCACCTCCGGAGCTGCTGGGATTACAGGTGTGCGACACTGCGCCCGGCTGGAAGTATTTTTTGAATGAGATTAACATTTAAGGCAGTAGACTTTGAGTAATTACCCTCTATAATGTGAGTGGACCTCATCCAATCAGTAGAAGGTCTTAATAGAAAAAAAAACAACAACAACAACTGATATTCCCCAAGGTGAAGGCATTCTGCCAATAGAGTGTCTGGACTAAGCTGAGAAATCAGTTCTTCCCTGCTTCCCCAGATTTTGGACTTAGCCACCACAGTTGGGTGAGCCAATTTCTTTAAAAAAAAAAAAAAACTCTTTTTTTCTCTCTCCATGTACACACACACACACACACACACACACACACACACACACACAATTATATATAATATTATATATATACATGTCTCCTACATTTCTGTCAGCTTGTCATGCTGTGGAGGCTTGCATGTTGCTGTCATGCTGAAAGGTATGCCACCAGTATTTCAGATACCAGCAGGGCCACTCATGGGGGACAGATTTCAGCTGAGATTACAGATAGGCTGGGGAGAAAGACCCAGCAGCCTGCTCCTGAAACAAGTAACCATTGAAAACCCTAAGAATAGCAGAGAAACATTGTTCAATATAGTGTCAGAAAATGAGCCCCCCAGGGTAGAAGGCATTCAAGAAACAACTGGGGAAGAGTTGCCACCTCAAAGTAGAGTCAACCTTAATGATGGGAATGGAATAAGGCCCCTAGGACCTCTTTTTGCTGATGTGGCACAACTCAAAATGAGAAGAAACCTGGTAGCTGCAACAATGGGCTCAAACATAAAAAGATTGTGTGCATGGCACAGTGTTGGGTAGTGTTCCGTTGTGTTGAACACAGGGCGGTGATGAGTTAGATTCGACTCAATGGGACCTAACAACAATACACACACACACACACACACACACACACACACACACACACATTCTCTGGAGAGTTCTGACTAATACAGATAGCCAGAATGGAATCTCGATGTCTTTGTTTTAGCACCTAAATCCAGGCAAACCTGATACCAAATACTCCTGGATTTTTCACTTAAATTGTGATCTTGAGTTGAGTTTCTGTCATTTGCAACCGAAAGGGTCCATCTCAGGAGGAAGCAGTGCGGTCATACTGACTGAGCTCTCAGGCCATGCCAGGCCAGTGCTCCTCTTTTGTAATTGACCTAGGCCTTGAAGGATGCATAGAAATTCATGTGGGCTTGAGTAGAAAGAACATGTGTAAAGCCACATAGAAGTGATGGAGTAAGGCAAGGCCAGGAAACCAAAGAGTTCAACGTGACCAAAGCAAAGGAAGTACTTGGCAAGAGACAAGGCTGAAAAAGTGGTCAGGGGCCAGGTGATGTAGAGATTTGAATGCCAGATAGGAGTTACAGTTTTGTTCTGAGGCAACAAGGGGGCCATGAAGAGTTTCAAGCAGGGCAGAGACATGATCTGATTCAGGCTTTGGTTATCATACTTTGCAGTGTAGAAGACACAATGAAGCAGAAAAAATAAAAGCTGGGAGGAATTATTTTCTGGCTGAAGTTTTTTCCTTGAGCTTCTGGAATCAGATTCTGTGTGCCATTTCTTTCTCATCTCTTCAAAGAAGTGTGTAGTAGTACTTAATGATATGGATTTCTGGGCCACCCTGCCTGGGTCTGAATCCTGGCTCTTCACTTAGTATTTGTTTAACCTTAGGCATGTTACTGAATGCCTTGGTGCCTCTGTTTCCTCTCTGAAGATATTGGTATTATCTCCCTCTCTAAGTTCATTATAAGGATTAGATGAGTTGCCCTATGTGGGGAGCTCTGCACAGTGCTTGATGCATAAACATCTGGTACAGATGCTCCTCAATTTAGGATGAAGTTAAAGTCTGGCCAAACACATCTGTGCTAGTCAGCTTTCTGTTACTGTAACAAAATACCCAATATAACCAACTTAAAAAAGGAAAGGCTTATTTTGGCTCATAGTTTTGAAGCCTTCAGCCCATGATCAGCTGGACACATTGCCTTTGAGCCTATGGCAAGCAACACTTCATGGTGGGAGCACATTGTGGAAGAAGCACTCGCCTCGTAGCCAGAAGCCAAAAAGAACAGCAGTGACTCACAATTCCCTTTGAGGGCACACCCCTGAACACCGAAAACCTCCCAATAGGCCCCATCTATTAACCTTCCAATAGTGCCAACATATGACCACTGTATATCCTTTGGAGGACATTCCTGATCCAAACTCTAACACCATCATAAGTTGAAAGTATGGTTAGCAAAAAATGCACTTGAGACGCCTACCTACAGAACATCATAACTTAGCCACATAGCACATGGGAGAGCATGGGCTGTTTCGGTTGAGATCCCGCTGTGGCTCACTGCTGCTGCCCAGCTTCACCAGAGGGTATTGTACAGAGTAGGTCACTAGCCAGAGAAAAGATCAAAATTCCAAGATTGAAAGGCAGAGCCTACTGAATGCATATATTGTTTTCCCACTATTGTAAAGTCAACCACAGGAAGTCAGAGACCATCTGTCCTCAGTAGCAATTGTATCCCTAAGGTCTGTGGGGGCTTCAAGGCAGCAAACCCCACACCATAGGAGCACAGATATAGCCCTCGGACCTTTCCCTGCATCAGGCATCCCACCTTCCTTCCCTAGGGGCCCATGCTTATCCTTTAAGTTCTCACAGAGGCAGGGCCAGACTGGGCCCCCGGGGACAGGGAAGTATCACAGCACAGGGCTCTGAGCTCTGGAAGCAGATGTTTATCCAAATCCGAGACTTGAGAATTAGGCTAGAACTGGGTGGGAACAAATTTTCCAGCTACACAGGCGCAAGGGGAGGGTCTCAGAAGCAGAGGCCATACACTCAGCTCTTTTATCATAACTGCTAGAGACAGAGGTGAGAGGCTTCAAGCTGGCTCAGAAACCCCTGGGAACCAGCTGTGGGAAGCAACTTCAATGAGAGGGATAGGATGCCAAGAACTCAGAGTCAGAGGGCACCCCTGAATTCCCACCCTCATAGCGTTGGGTAGCACAGTAGATTGGGCAGTTCTCCACCACCCTGGAGGACCCTGACTAGTCACCCGTTCTTAGCCTCAATTTTCCCAAATATCTAAGGCTGGAGGTTAGATTCTAGGGAAGCAAACAAGGGTCACCTATGGACCAATGTTAATAACTTGTGAGTGGCTCCTGCTGGTGGGTCAGTGGGCAGGATAGAAGCCATAATTCTGCCATGTGTGGGAGGGAACAGGGGCATATGGGCAGTCCTTGACCTGGATGGCTTTATTCCTGAGCCTTCAGTCTTGGTCACTGAAGATCTCTATGCCTGGCCCAGGCCCCCTGTAGACTCTGATCTCAACTGTGCCCCTCATAGTGTTGTAAGCAGGCTGGGAATTGCTTTAGGCCCCCATTTTATGAGAATTATCTGGATCATTCTACCTCTTATCTGATTAATTCCAGTTAATTTGTTATGTACTTGGGTTCAATATGGGACAACTCTCTAAAGGTAGTTGGTTTCCCTGATGACAATGAAGAGACCCATTGTAGCCTATACATCCTGCCAGCCCTGGGTGACGTCATAGCTCGGGAACCTGATGTCCTCCGTGTTGCCAGCTTCCTGTCAGTCCCTCTTCCTGCCCTGCCCAGCAGCATGCCTTCCCTGCCCTTCTCCTCTAACTAGGGGCTCAAAGGCCTCTTTACTGTCTCACTCATCAAGTCCTGAAATACTCCAGTAAACTCATTCACTCTGCAGTGTCAAGAACTAAGAATGGCTGGAGACTAGTTTCAAATGGTAAGAATCCAGGCATCTCAACTGGAAAGACTCAGCAGCAGTATTTGCAGGTCCCAAGATGAGGTAACTGTTATAGAGCAGAAGAACATTATTAGTAGTCCTCCAACTATGGAGAGAATTTTTCCACCAATAGTCCAAAACTCGAGGGGTTGCAATGAGGGTTGCCCTATCCTATATAGCATAGGGTGGATGCTCAATATTCCCAACATTTCTGAACAGGTAGGGATGGGGGATTCTAGAGTAGCAAACAAAGGTCACCTTGTGGGCCAGTTGTTATGAGTTGTTAGTGGCATCAGCAAACATGGCTCCCTCTTTTATCTTGGTTTTGACATTGCTTCCAGAGCCAAGTTAGGTGCTAGACAGGAAAATGCAGGGAATTCCTCCAAACAGGTGCTGTTTTGGGGAGCTAGTTTTTGGATCACGGAAGCTTGGTGTCTTCTGAGGAGATAAGAAAGTCTAGCACTGCCAGCCATAGCTGACTGGGCCTGGGACTGTCCCCTGCGCCAAGAGCTGCCCACTCAGGTGAGCTGGTCCAACTAGACTGAGCCCTGGTAGTGGCAGATGATTATGATGGTCATGTTCAAACTGAGGAAGTGAAGGAGGCTGGTGGCAGAAACAGAAGGCGAGCTGAGAAGCTAAAAGGCCATGAGGCAAACCACCAAGGGGTGGAAAGAGCTGGCACTCTAAAAACCCCTTCCGTTTCTGATTCTCAGAGACATCATGTCTCCTCATCTTGGATTTCTATAAGATGCTGTACTGACACCATCCCACTCTTCTCCAGAGTCCCTGGTCTCTGGAACCTCTGCAGTCATCCTCCTGCCTCAAGCCCTTTCCTCCTCCATGAGGTTCTGATGGATGTCACTTTGTGGAGGGAGTGGACTTTTCATACATCTTGAGATGACCCTTTGTGGTTTCCTGCTTTCTGCCCTGTCTCTGCTAAGAGTATGTGGGAGCCCAGCATAGACTGTATCCTGCTCCCAAGCCGACCCTGGCCATTCAGGCACCTCCTTCAGGTCAGGCCCTGATCACAGACCTGAGATCTGGGGCCAAGACCTTATGGTTTTTCATTTGACAGCCTGAATCTGCTGCCCAAATCCACCTTCAACCTCATAAACTGGAAAAGAAATGTGTTTATTTTATTAATGAGCTCAGAGTAAGACTTTCAGTAGTAATGATAGCAAGAGAGAGAAGAGAGGATGGTGGGGAGCAGAGAGTTAGCAATTGGGTCTTATGAGGGCTTAAGGAAGTAGTACCCCAAAGCTGTGAGGGGCCAAAGCCATAGGGCCAGAGGAAAGAGATGAGAGCTGGAGCCCAGAGGCCCTCTGAACAGCAGGTTATCCCCTTCTGGCTGTGGTGGCCTTCAGAGGAGTGCCCCAGGTGTTCCTTGTCTAGTTCTACTTCCAAGCCAAAGGGGTTTAAAACTCCTCTGTGCTGGGTTCAGGTTTCAGGGATGCCTCTGGGGCCTGCAGGCTTTGTGTTCAGGGGTGGGTCCAGAGCTGTCTTCTAGGGGTGAAAGTGGGTTCTCTCTCTGGACTTCAGAAAAAGGTCCTGTGAGGAAGAGGAAACAGACCAGGTTGGTGAAGGCCTTGTGAGTGACACTTAGGCCAGGGTGAGGCCCCCATGCTGCAGCACAAGCCCAGCCCTGCCACCGCCAGAAGCCCCTCTTGGCGCAGCCCCCGGTGGCTACACACCGGTCTCAGCCCAGCACACAGGAGGCCAGGGAAAAAGCAGAAGGAACATCTGGGATGATGAGGAGGGGATATGGAGGGAGGCGGGCAGAGGTTCCTTGCCAAGAGCAAGGGACAGAAAACAGGACCATTCAGGCTGTCCCAGAAGTCACAGTACATGAGACCAACTGTTTTGGGAGCACGAGGCCCTACTGTTTGGGGAAACTTGTATTAGAAAAGCCAAGAAACCCAGGTGTGGGTCTGTCCCAGGTGCTGCCAGCTTGGGCTTCAGGCCACATCACATCCCAGTTTCATAGCCACTCGGCACTGGGTGAGAAACACACTCCAAAGCTGGGCTCCCCCACATGTCACACAGAGAGACCCTGGATGAAGGGAGGTAGAAGGCAGAGGACAGAATGGGCTGAGCAGGGCTCAGGCCAAGACAGGGCACAACAGAACATGAGCCAATTGAATCCACCAACCTTGGTTCTTTGGACCAGCCTTAATCACCTCTGACCAGACCTGGCTCAGCCCAAGCATGAGGCTAGGTGGAGCAGGGCTCCCAGCAAGTGATGCTCATGAAGAAGGGAGGCACCTCTGGGGGAAATTTGAGCGGGATTCCCTGGCTTTCCCAGGCCAGCACGAAGAGAACCATGCTCAGTGCCACCCTGCCCCTCTGCATGCCATGTGGGACCCAAGGCAGGTCCCCAGGGCTGTGATGTATCAGGATGCCTGGGTCCCAAGCCAGTGCTCTTGACTGGACTCTGCATACTCCCTGAGTCCCACAGACTTCCAGAGTGGCTGATCCGTGAGCTTTGGAGACACTTCAGGATGGTGCCTTTTGTTCTCCCCGCCCCCAGATGCCAGTCCAAAGAACCTGCTGGCAGTGCAGGCAGCACACGGCCACGGCACGCAGGTTGGGCAGATGGGGCCCTGTGGCCGCCTGTTTATTCACCGTGGGCTCCAGCTGCAGGAGAAACCCATGTCTGTACACGGGAGCATGGTCTTCAAGGACCTTGCGGACCAGCTGGGGGCTTTCAGCTGCAGAGTAGGGAAGAGAAGAGCTACATACGCAGAGCAGGAAATAAAAAGGGTTCGGTTATTCCTGGGCCAAGCTCTGCTGGACCTCTCCCTGCACTGGGCTCCTGACTCAGGTCCTGCCTAGGCCCTGGGTTCCAGAATTAGGAGCTGCCACACCTTGGTTTCTCCAAGACATGCAGGGAATTCTGGCTCTGCTGGGCACAGGGAGCCAGCAGGCACAGCTATGACAGGCGAGCAAGGTGTGGCCGGCGAGTATGCAAGTGGCAGGTAGGTGGTGAGGGGTAGGGAGGTGATCTCATGGGGTGAGGACACAGGTAAGACTCCACAGAGACACAGAGAGAGTGAAGGGCAGGGAGAGAGGTAAAAATGCATGTGGAATGACAGAGGGAGAAGCAGGGACTCAGAACCAGCAATAGAGAGAAATAGGAAATAAGCAAAGGAGAAGGTAAGAGAGAGGGGAAAGGGATGAAGGGGAGAGAGGACTTGGGGGAGAGACATATCGACAGGAAGGATGGAGGAGAGGAAGAGAGACAGAGGGAAAGACAGAGATAGACCCACTGAGATACAGACACGGGAAATCACAGAGAAAGAGACCAGGCAAGGCTCACTGGAGAGCCCATGGCAGGTGAGGGGCATGGGGGGTGGGTGACGAGGGGGAGACTGTCCGCCTAGAGACGCAGCAGGGATGAATACAGTTAGACTTCAGGGAGGCCTTTCAGAGAGTGAAGGATGGACACAAAAATCTTCATCTGATAGTGATTGTTGTTGTTGTTAGGTGCCGTCAAGTCGGTATCTGACTCATAGCGACCCTCTGTACAACAGGGGAAACACTATTGTCAGTGCTTCTCTGCTGTTCATAGGGTTTTCAATGGCAGATTGATTTTTGGGAGGGGTTTGCCAGGTCCTTCTCCCAAGCCTACAGCTTCTGGTGTTCCCAGACGGTCTCCCATCCAGGTACTAACCAGGCCCGACCCTGCTTAGCTTCTGAGATCTGATGGGATCGGATGCCACAGGGCTACCGCTGCAGGCTATCTGGTAGTGGTATAGGGCATAAAGATCTGGGTGGAGAATCAAAAATCTTGAGTCTCTGTCACTTTGTACTGGGTCTGAGACCTTGAATTTCAATTTCCCATATGTAAAGAATTTGGCCAAGATAGCCTTGGTGGCAGCTCTGATACCACTTGAGGACAGTGACTGAGTTCTAGGGCTCCTCTGGCCCAAGAATGTTCTAGGGCCCGTGACTGCCAGCAGCTGTGTGCCTGGCCATGCCTTCTGCTGAATGAAGCTT